>CAIGRM010204096.1:0-22209 GCA_903798335.1 Fraxinus albicans | reverse complement strand
ACGCTTTCATTTTAACGTTTGGGGTTAAAATTTAGCGACATGTTTTTCAAGAAAAATAATTTTATAATATTTGAAATTTCTCGGTCGCTACAGTAGTTCTTGCCTTTCATCCCTACATAAACGAGAAAATCTGTCCAAGTTAGTATAGATACTACCCTAACACAATGAGCACGTTGAGAAGATAATCGTCATCCACAATTCCTCACCATTTCAGAAACCATTTATATCACTGGAGAAACTGTGTGTAGCAAGAGAGACATACAACACAATTCTGGAAAAAAGCCATAGGTCTGTCCTCGAAAATTAAAGAAGCTGACTGCAATATAAGGAAGATAACTATAGTTTAAACTTTAAATATAGGGACAGGGTTGTCGTATGAGTATCCAAAGCCAATTAGAAGCTCCACCGATTGTCACATTTGTGATCATTATGTTCAACTGAAGTAGCCATATTTCTTTCACACTCCAATGAAAAAACTAATAGTCTATTCTCTCTACATTTGGAATAGGAAAAAAATAAACAAGAAAACCACATAGTCTTATAATCGATCCCTGAACTCTGAATATATCTCTCAGACGTGACAGGCCATGAATAATCCAGTCCAAGCATTGAAATATATTTTATGAGCTCCATAAACTAATACCTCCGTAACCTACTTGAACAAAAATTACACACAAATACTCAGTCGTACTCCAAGTAAAGTTGAAATCTTACCTCGAGATGCTCCTCCACAATTTCTGCAGAATTATAGAGACTAATACAGTAATATTTAATATTTTCCCTACCATTGTCTGTAAAAAAATTGTTAAGGCATCAAGGTAGGGTTGCTCAAATTGAAACTTGAAAAACAGAAAAGATCATCCTATTTCCGTCGACTTTGGCCAGAACTTGCAAAGTCAAACAACAAAGATAACTGGAAAATGCCAATAGAATTACAAAAATGGAATCGGGTTTCAAATTTGAAAATGCCAGTAGAATTACATAAACAGCAAGAATCCATTCTAGCTCTTACAATCAGGTTTCAAATTTGAAAATGCCAATAGAATTATAAAAATAGAGTCCATTCAATTTCTGGAATTAAATATTAAGAATTTGTTAAAACCCAAAAAATCTCGCCTCTTCAAAACATGTACCATGGGTGTGGAAAACCCATAAATAATTTGTTCAAGGGAGATGCTACGTGTACACAATGGTGTACACACGGCTTTACACCCCACTCACATGGAGGGGGGCCCACACACAATAAAATATTCGTGAGCCCCCCTCCATGTGAGGGGGTGTAAAGACGTGTGTACACCATAAGGTGTACACATAGCATTTTTCTTGTTCAAAACCCACAAATCTTACCTATTCAAAATGCTATAGATTCGGTAATAATGATGCCAGGTCGGAAGACATCGACTTCGAACTTGACAAGAATAACGGGGAAAAGGAAATGTGATTCCTTGTTGTTTCACGGTAGACGGGGGCCGGATATGGTGGGAGAAGAAGGGGCAAGAGGGTTTTCTCTTTTTGGGGAAGGTGGGTGTGGGGAAGCAAGTTGAAAGGCTTGCTGTCGGCTTAAAGGAGACAAACTTGTGACGGGAAGGTGGGTGTGGGGAATGGGGAATTGAGGTATTTTCTATTTTTATCTTTATTTTTTCATTTTTTTTCCACGTTAGTGCCTGTCAGCTCACTAGACAGCTCATCTGTATTTTTTCTGTCAACGGGCATCTGTACACATAGCGCGATCGTTAATTTTATTGGGAGCTGGAGGAGGAGGTGGTGGTGGTGGTGGTGAAGGAAGGAAGAGAAAGAAAAAAGTATTTTTTTTTTTTAATTTTTATTGTTTGAAAAATTTATTCAAGACTCGTTCATATTTTTAAAAATAATTTGGGAGTGTAGTTGCAATTAGTTCTTTATTTTTTTATTTTTTTCTCTCTCTGTTTTTTTTTATAATTTAAATGAATAAATCTAAGTGTACAATATTGATTAACAACATTGATTGACAACCAAATATTGTCAAAATCCTAGTATTGTACAAAACAGTTTTTTAAAATGAATGATATGATGATATCAAATAGGATGTTGTCAACCAATATCGTACATGTAGCATCATTCAATTTAAATATGATGATATATTCGTTATTTCACAGTTTTTTATTGAAAATTTGGATGAAAATGATGAAAATGATGATTTTTGTAATAAAATGTTGAAATAGGGGTGAAAATTTAAAAAAAATGCAATGTTGGGACGTTTTGCATAATGAACTACATAAATAAGGATGTTTTGTGCTAATAACACGGTGTTCTACTTATCTATTGACTTTTCAGTGAGTCTAAGCCCTTGTTTGATTTACTTTTTTTCTCTCTCTTTCAACCATACATTTTTTAATAAAATAATACTACACGCAATCCAAAAAAATTCTTCATTTTTAACCACATATTTTCTATCAATATATTATTCCATAATACATTTTACACCAATAATGGGACTCTCAAATGAGAGTTTATAAATAAATAAATAGAAGGTGAAATTGGGTCGTGACAAGCCAGAGATGGAAATCGTGGACATGGCCCAACACCGAATTTCCCATCTTGGATTTTTTGTTATTTTATTCTTTTATTTTTTCAATTTAAAACCTATTTAACAATAAATAATTAAATAATTAAAAGAACCTTGAATGAGAATATTTTAATCCTATCACACATCTTGAAAATTTTGATAAGACATAGATGAAGGTTGACGTCGTGTCTCCTTACCATCCCTATTGAAACTGAAAAAGATGTGAGAAAGCCTCAACATCAAGAACACTAATATCGTTTTCAGTGAACTCCGTTGCTCACTCTATAACCATCAAATATTCATTAAATTTTCCTTCTCTCCCAAATAGGAACAATAAATCAATGGTTAAAGAAACATAAGAGTTCAGTGGAATCATTTAAGCTTAAAAGGAAAAAATTCGAACAGAAAAAAGGCAATGCACCTGAACACACTTGTCCTCCTTTTTGGCATGTCTTGTTGGATAAAACTCTGCCTATGTTGAACGTCGATTACATCTCAATTTTTTCAGACAATTTTGCCCAAAGATGAGAGAAATCTAGAAAATAATACAGTGAAATATAAATTTTAAACCTTGGTGTTTGTATTAAATTTGATAACGAGTAGGTTAAGAGTTTTGTCGGGAATGAATCTCATTTAGTTTGAGCCTATTTTGCCCTTAAAAGTTTAATAGATGAAATTATATTTGCGTCAGCCCCGAGAAAAAATACGTGTCAAAATTAGAAGACTTTGCACAATTGACTTTGAATCTCAATAAAGTTACACAGAATCAAGCCAAATTATTTTTTAACACGTCACACTGGACATGCCAAAATTGGATTGGCCTCATACAACCACAAAATAAGTCTCGTCATACAACATAAAATGTTTGGTACATCAATCTTAAGCTGACACACCAAAGTGACACTAATTGGCCATGAAAGGACTTGTATGCTTCACACCCATCAAGTAAAAAGGAAGGCACTCCTCCACCAAGACAACCATGATCACCAAGTATATTTCTATTTCTCAATCTCTTTTTACAATAAGTTCTATATTTGAAAAAGAAAAGATATTCCTACGAGTTTATACATGCACCCCGAAAATATTGATTAAAAAGCTTAGGTTGACCGGGAATTCGACTCAACTCAAACAAGAAAAGAATGTTTGGGAGGGATGCTAACATCAAAACCATATGGTGCGTTGCTGGAACGGGAATTTGAGGGTATATTTTCATCATGGGCCCCATAACTTGTTTGATCCCTGAGGGTCAATGCACCCGGAATTGCTTTCTTCTTCATGGATGCCCCCCCCTGAAATATCTCTCACAATTTTACTTCTTTCGGCAACAGCTTTGTGTCGCCACGATAAAGGCAGCTTCATGACATCTTCTCCAATTGTTCCTCTAATTGTTTCGACAGCTGCTGTTCTGACTTCAACCTTTTCAACTCCATCCACAGATTCGGTTTGAGATATGATCTGCGTCTCCATCAATGCCCCTCTTTCCAGATTTTTCCTTGGTGTCTGAGTTGCATCTGTTTCCATTTCAATTTTTTGACTGTCATCCACACAATCTTTTCCATGACTAATCGTCTGTTGTTCTTCTTGGGCAGGTTGAGTAGCATTTGGACCGCATAATGGAGGAAAATCACAAGCAGCAGACACTCTTCTACGAAGGAATTCATCCTTATGCCCATGGGATGTTCCCAGCTTAACACTATCGAACTTCAAATCCACCAGCTTAGCATTGGGGCCACACCCAGGTGGGAAATCCCGAACTGAAGAGACTTTCCTGGGCTTGAACTCAGGCGCAGAACGAATTCCCAATGACAGGTTATTACGGTTATCACGGGATAATTCAATGTTCGACATGACACCGTTATCTGTAATCAATTAACAAAATTTCATCAAGCCAATAGTAAAGAAAAAAATTGAAAATTATTCTCATTCGATTGTGCTAGGACCCATATTCGGACATTTATATAGTAGATGCAAGAATTAATAAATGTCAAATTGAAATCGATAACCGTATTAAAGACAAATCAGGGCTCAAAAAGACAACTACTGTACAAATAGACAACACGCGAGCAGTGTGATAGACATACACGGACGGATATTCCGACATTTATATAGTAGGTCCAAGCACTAATATATGTGAAATCGAAATCGCTAACCATGATAAAGACAAACTAAGGCTCAAAAATTAAAGAAACGTATAATACAAACATGAGAGCAGTGCCAAAACCGGGACTTGAATTCAGCAGGGGTACCAAATTCGAAGGAAAAAATTCCAAGAATCAACCAACTTCATATAAACATTTCCAAGTATTAACTGTTGAATTGATGAGGAATGATCTAGAGAGAAAGGAAAACAAAAGGCGGGAAAATGAAACCTCAATTGATCTGAATTGAATTGCAATTGCCAGACGGAAATTACCTCCTATTTATACATAGCATCAACTAACAAAACTAATTAGAACTTGTGAAAAGACATAAATACCCTTCACACTATATTTACCTTTCAACACTCCCCCTAAAGATGTCAAGTGTATATTAAGCACTCCCATCTTGCTAAGTAACATAGTAAACCGATTTCCAGTCAAAGGTTTAGTTAGCAGATCTGCAATCTGCTGTTGGGAGGAAGTGTGCAACATTTTCACTTCATTGGCTTGAACTTTATCCCTCACCAAGTGGCAATCAATTTCAATATGTTTGGTCCTTTCGTGGAAGACGGGGTTGCTAGCAATTTGTATAGCAGCCTGATAATCACAAAACAATAGGGCTGATCTGGTATGAACAACATTCAAATCGCTTAAAATATTCTTCAGCTATATGAATTCACACACTGCAGCCGCCATGGATCTATACTCTGCTTCAGCTGAAGACCTGGAGACGGTATGTTGCTTCTTAGACTTCCAAGACACCAATGAATCTCCCAAGAATATACAGTAGCCCGTAATTGACCTCCTTGTATCAGAATATGCTGCCCAGTCAGCATCACAATACCCCTTTAGCTGAAGGTCAGATTTACTAGAGAAGAACAAGCCTTGCCCTAGTGTACTTTTCAGGTACCTCAAAACATGGTGAGCTGCCTCAAGATGTGGTTGACTAGGTGATTGAAGAAACTGACTCAAAACTTGAACAGCATAGGATAAGTCTGGCCTAGTGATAGTAAGATATAGGATTCTCCCAATGAGTCTTCTGTAAGAACTAGGATCCAAGATGGCTTCACCTTCATCTTTTCTCAATTTTAAATTTCAAGGCAAAGGACTGTGTGATGGTTTTGCTCCTAGGTAACTAACATCAGATAACATGTCCAAGGCGTATTTTCGTTGACAAATAGTTATGCCTGTGGAGCTTCTTGCAACTTCAAGTCCGAGAAAGTATTTCAAGACTCCTAGATCTTTCAACTTAAACTTTCCATTCAATTCACCTTGAATTGGTTGATGTAAGATAAATCATTTCCTCCAATTATGATATCATCTACATATATCAGAAGGGTGGTAAATGAGCAGCCACTTATTTTGCTAAACAAAGAGTGATCAGACTTAGATTGCCTAAATCCTTGTGAAAGAATATAGGATGTCAGCTTCACATTGCACTGCCTCGAAGCTTGCTTCAACCCGTAAATAGATTTGTTTAGCTTGCATACTAATGGTTTTCCGTGCTCCCCCTGCTGCTCATAGCCAGGAGGCATAAGCATAAAAACTTCCTCATTCAACTCCCCATGGAGGAAGGCATTATTGATGTCTAATTGATGAAGGTGCCAGTTTCTGGAGTCTGCCACAGCCAAGAGAGTTTTCACAGTAACCAGCTTAGCAATAGGTGAAAAGGTTTTTTCATATTCCAACCCAGCCTGTTGAGTGAATCCTTTGGCCACCAGACGTGCCTTCTTCCTATCTTTCGTGCCATCAGACTTTATTTTAACTTTGAAAACCCACTTGCAGGCAACTGGAGTTTTATAAGCAGGGAGTTCAGTGACATCCCAGGTGTTGTTAGCCACTAAGGCATCAAACTCAACATCCATTGCAGTAATCCGTTCTGGATATTGAGAAGCCTCAGCGTAATCCCTAGGCTCAAAGACAGTGGATAAGGCCAAATTGTAATTCTTGTGATTAGGAGATAGCATATGACAGCCCAAATAATCCTCAATAGGATAATGCTTGCTAGACTCAGAGCCTCCCTTCATGGAATCAGATTGAGAAATGGGCACCTGAGACAGGAGACTGCAATGATAGTCTTTTAAATATGAAAGAGTACGCTTGGGTCTAGTAGATTTTCTGGCAACAATAAGCAGAGATAATGAAAGATCTGTACAAGAATTAGGAAGCAAAGGAGGATCCGCAGATGAAATTGGAGATAAAGGATGAGGAGAATGTTCAGATGGAGAGGGAATATGAGATGTTTGATGGTCAGATATATTTCTGATATTGAAGTTAGGAGTAGAATGTAAATCATCAGTATGAGATTGAGGATTTATGGGAAATAAATGAGAATGAGTGGAAAAAGTAGTGTCTGGTTTAGAGAGAGATGAAAGAAATACAGGGTGATGAAAGGGAAAAATATCCTCAAAGAATGAAACATCCCTGGATACAAAAGGAGCATTGGTATGAAGATTGAAGAGTTTGTAAGCCTTCATCCCAAAAGGATACCTAAAAAAGACACAAGGCACAACTCTAGGATCGAGTTTAGTCCTATTCCTCTTTAGAGTAGAGGCATAAAAAAGACACCCAAACACCCTGGGGTGATTATAAGAGGGTATAGTCTGAAACAACAGTTCATATGGGGATCTGTTTTCAAGCTGTTTGGTAGGGGTTCTGTTAATGAGATGAGTGGCAGTAAGGATACAATCTCCCTAGAATTGCTTTTGGTAAACTGGCCTGAAATTTGAGGGCTCGAGCTATGTTAAGTAAGTGTTGGTGTTTCCTCTCAACAATACCATTTTGTTGTGGTGTTTCAACACAGCTAAGTTGGTGAATAATACCTTTAGAGAGATAGAATTCAGGCATTTTGAACTCCAGACCATTATCAGATCTGATAGTTCCAATGTTGCAATGAAAATGGGTTTGAACAAGATAGTAGAAGGACTGAATAAGAGTTCTGGCTTGAGATTTGTCTCTCATAAGGTAAGTCCAAGTCATTCTACTATTGTCATCAACTATAGTTAAGAAATATCTTGAGCCATCTAAGGTAGAGATGGAATATGGTCCCCAGATGTCGTAATGTATGATTTCAAACTTGTGCAAGGTTTTTGTTTCACTGTTAGGGAAGGGTAATCTGTGTTGTTTGGCTAGAGGACAGATGGTACAATGTATCTCTTTGTTAACATTAATGTTAGGTATATATTTATGCAAAATGGAAATTTTGGAGGCAGGTAAGTGGCCTAATCGACAATGCCAAATATCAATATTCATTTTGATATTAGTACCATCAACGTTATTACAAGCTGGAACAGATTTATTACAATCAAAAGGAAACCGAGAATTGAATACAACTTTAGGAATAACAGCAGGCTGTCTGATGTTGAAATGAGCAGAATCAGATTTAAGTTGATGTTGAAAGGAAGGCTGAACGTTGATCTGAGGCTTAGGCTGTTGGAAATGGTATAGTCCATGCTCAAGGGTGCCCATTCCAATCATCTTCCATGTTGAAAGATCTTGAATAAAACAAGAATCATGAAAAAATATCAAGCAGCAATTATGTTCAAGAGTCAATTTGCAGATTGAGATTAAATTAAATTTACAAGATGGCACAACAAGCACATTGCTGAGGCATATAGCAGGTGATAACATCACTTTTCCAATATGAGTTACTGCCACATTGTCACCATTAGGTAAACGTACAGAAGCACCAATCACACCAGTCACAGCAGCCAATTATTTAACAGAGGACACCATATGTTCTAAGGCGCCAGTGTCTAAAATCCACTTATCTACTATTTGTGAATAGTTATTCTAGTTACCTGAGAAAGCAAAGGCATCAGGATTAGTAGATGAAGATCTACCAGCATCCTGAGGATGTTAAGTTTGAGCAAATTGATTCTGCAACTGAGGCATCAACATGGATAAAATCTTCTGGCATTGGTGAGGAGTGATAGTGAGCTGTGAAATAGAGTTCACAACTCCTGAAACTTCTTTGGCAGAGGTTTGACCTTGAAGAACTTGTCCTACAGCATTCACAACTGGAGGCTTTTCTCTACTAAATCTCTCAGTAGAAGGATTACTAAATTTCTGATTAGGAGGATAACCAATCAGCTTATAGCACTTCCCTTTGATATGTCTAGGCAAACCACAATAACTACACACAGGTCTCTTTCTCATCTGATTGGTGAAATTCAACCTTTGATTAAAAGACCTCTGCACAACTTTCCCTACAAAAGCAGCAGCATCTTGTGTATTCTGTTTGCCAGCAACAATTTCTTTTTGTCTTTCATCTTGTAAAACAAGAGCAAAGACTTTATTCAGCGATGGTAAAGGATCCATTAATAGACTTTGACCTCTAACACCAGCAAAATGATCATCTAAACCCATGAGGAACTGCATGATTTGATCCTCTCATTTATAATCAGTACTCTCACCACTTAGCCTATAATTCTCCAACTCTTCCCAAAATCCTTTGAGCCTATTAAAATAGGAATTAACAGAGTTATTCGACTGAGAAATGGAAGCAATTTGCTTCTTCAACTCATAGATCCAAGGTCCATTTCCTTGGCTATATCTATCTCGTAATTCAATCCAAATCTCCCTAGCTGAATCCTTGTGCATAACACTTGGATAAAGCTCTTTAGATATAGAATTAATGATCCAAGAGTAGACAACATGATTACATCTCCTCCAAGCAGCAAACAAAAGATCATCCACCGGAGGTTAAACAATCGTACCATCAACAAAACCTTCTTTATTTTTAACAATGAGAGCCATGGTTGCTGCACGACTCCATGTCGCATAGTTATCTTCAGTAAGAACAACAGAAATCAACTGCAAACCAGTATTATCTCCATAATGAAGATATTAGGGGCTATTAAGATCACTGATCAAGCGATTAATTATGGATATCGCGTCTCCTCCAGCTGAGCCTTCAGCAGAAGAATCAGTAAACACATTCGCCGCATTTGCCTGATCGAATTTACTCTGAACTTCTGCCTGAATGCTAGAATCATTCGCCATCACAGAAAACTACATATCTGATCGATTTGCAAAAAAAAAATCAGAATCTAATTGGCGAGCACAACCTTCTCTAATACCGTGTTGAATTGATGAGGAATGATCTAGAGAGAAAGGAGAACAAAAGGCGAGAAAATGAAAACTCAATTGATCTTAATTGAATTGCAATTGCCAGACGGAAATTACCTCCTATTTATACATAGCATCAACTAACAAAACTAATTGGAACCTGTGAAAAGACATAAATACCCTTCACACTATATTTACATTTCAACATTAACAACTAATAAGCCACTAAACAATTTTGAAGGAAAAACATTCCAGCCCGGCATAAATTCATACTACCATAGTCAAAATAAAACACACACGCATGCACACACTACATGATAAGAACTGATCTGGGTGTAAACTTGAAAGGGAATTTCATTAAAAAATTCAGGAAATGACAAATCAAATGCATAAAACTTAAAAAAGGAAAAAGATAAAAAATAGCAAGGATTGACTTATCGAAAAATCAAAATCGCTGATTTCAAGTAAAACTAATTTTCACTATGTATGTACTTGAATGTGTGTATATTCGAAAACTAGAATGGAAATATCGAAGAATCATGTGCAAGAATACTGATGAGTGAGCAATGGCTTTCTCTTTTCAGTTTATCATTTCAGTCGTGGTGGCCTGATAGGATTCCAAGTGGGCCAACAAATCTTTATTACAACATAATTTTCTAGTCGTGTAAAAAAAAGCATAGAAACTTGAAATTATTGCATCATAATTTATATTTACAATTTGAAATTTATAGTTCAAAAACTAAATTTGGTTGAATTCAAAGTTGGTCTTATCTAAATACTTTTAAGTGAGCCAATAAATAAGTTACACGAGGGATAAACAGCTCGATGGCATTAAATACTATTATGAAGAATAAGTTAAAATCTTATTCAACTTACGTTTTTCTATTGCCTAGTATTGTAAAGTAAGCCTCTATTTGGTTTGTCTAACAAAATTAATAAAAATCTAAATTAATTTTAACCATATTTTATCAAATTTTATAAAATCTAATAAAAATATGATTTTTAATGAAATCCAGTAAGGTCTAAATATGTTAAGTAGAACACGATCGACACGCTTGTGTCAAAACACAATCATATTTTATAACATTGATCACTATAGTGGTGGACTCTATCTTGTGAAACCAAAAAACTCAAGCGAGTCGGGTTGGGTCGATTTTTGTAATATTTTTCATATGGCTCGATTTGATGGTTCCTAACAAGAACAAAGTCAAGTTAGGTTAGTTTGCGATTTTATTAAAGAAAATCAATCCAAACCGAGAAATATGAAAAATTACTATAATTATAAACTGAATAAATTTTACAAATCACCAATACATTTCTCTCAATATTGAGTTATCTTTATGGTTAAATTATAAGTTTTTAACAAAATACGTACAAAACCTTAAAAAATGTTTAGTTTTGATGTAATTTAAATGGTACAACATTAATTGGGCCCAAGACCAACACAATACAAACTGATCTAAGATTGACCGATTTGTGTTGGTTCAGTTTTACACCCAATTTTGGGTTGATTTGGGTTGAAAAGTATTCAACTTGAATTGTTTAGTTTGATTTTGGGTTGAAATTATTTAACTTGAATTCTTCATATCGGCTTTGGGTTGGTTTAAAAATTAACCCAAACCAACCCACACTAACCCCTTCATAGGTCATAAATATTTAGTTATTATAACGATATATTGTTGATAAAGTTTTGGTATCTCGAATTTAAGGTTGCATGCAAGTAATTTCTTAATTTACAATAATCTCATACTCAGTCAAGTACGTTGAAACTAGTTAGGTAACTTGAAGGGCTTACTAATTGAGCTTCCTGCATATATTTTGAAGGTTGGCCGTACGTGTGAAGCAGCTACTACACCTCTCGTACATACAAACTCGTTGTCGAGGAGGATTTAAGTAATATCCAAGCTCGAGCATTGGAATTCATGGTGACTATTATTCTGTTTCTCGTCAAAATCTATTCGCAGTGACAATGTATCCCATTTAGGCTCAAGGGCCCCTCAACGTTGTGTAATCTGCCTTGTCGCGCTTGACAAGAGACTCCAAGGTTTGATAGTGATGTCACGTAGTAATATATCTCGGACTATCATATGAAGTAGAAGTGATTGTAGAAAGTTCACGAGGGTATTTTGGGCGTTAACACTAGTATTTTTTACTAATATGTGAAACAAAAGTGATAGAAGGAGGTATATATTATTCAAAACATAAACCAAGAAAGATTTATGTAATTTTCTAAAAGGAGTTGGTGCTTTTGAAATTGTCAGAAATCTCGTGAGACGTCTTTGTAATTTTTCCTTTTAAATTTAAAGTTCTAAAACTAAACTTTTCTGCATCCAAATTCCAAAGTTTCACTTATCTACTAACTTTTAAGCGAGTCTAAGGAATAAGCACTGACATGCTCGACAAGACTAGACAACATAAATGGTAATGTAAACAAAAAGAAGAAGAAGAAGAAGAAGAATCCAAATCTAATTATTGTCTAATATTGCACATTAACTCATATATTATATAGAACACACTCACATTCTATAGATAGAGAATCATTGATTGTCGTAGATTAAAGAAATAATGTGATAGGCTTTTAGATCCCTAGAACCAAGACACCGAATTTGGGGTAACACTATTTTTCCCAAGAAACCCAGTACATTTTTCCACATTTATCTCTTTTCCCCCACTAGCAATTGGACGTGGGAGATTTTAACTCCTAAGAGAGAGTCCTACCATCATGAGAGATTCGAGATAAAGAGATGGCAAGCCAGAAGGACTACGGGAGATGATCGTTCAGACAGAAGATGTGGGCGAATTTAGCCTAGGTCTAAGAGAGAATCATTGATCGCCGTAGATCAAAGAAATAATGTGGTATAAATGTGATATATGGACTCTAAAGTTAAGGTATCTCGAATTTAAGGTGGCATGCAAATAATGCTTTAATTTGTAATGATACTCTTGTTGAGTCAAGAAGATGAAGCTAGTCAAGAAACATAAGGGACTTGCAAATCGAGCTTCATGCTAAAACTCTAATGTTTGGTCTAGTAAGCTATGTTATCATAGATATGAGCAACCGTAAGCCTGTCGAGTACATTGGCGAGGAAGATTTGAGTAATATCCATGCCAAGCATTGAAATTAAGGGTGGCAATAATTTAGTTTATCATCAACTTCTATGATCCAAATTGGATGTTTTATTATATTTTTTCTTTTTGTCCACACAATGCATATTCTCATTACCGAAATTGGAATTAAAAGAGCAATGAATTCCGTGTAATGGTAGTTTTTGAAAAAGAAAAGGTGTGACTGTGTGAGACAAATGAGTAAGCAAAATGGCGTTCTCTCTCATTAATTTGTCATTTTGTCTAAAGTGTTTAGATATGAACAAGTGACTCGAATCCATAGAACGTGACGCGGGTATAGTTCCAAGAGTGTGAGACTTTATTACAACATTATTTTCTGGTCGTGTAAAAAAAAAGCATAGAAACTTGTAATATTGCATCATAATTTATATTTACAATTTGAAATTTATAGATCTAAAACTAAATTTGGTTGTATTCAATGTTGGTCTTATCTACATACTTATAAGTGAGCCAATAAAGAAGTGACACGAGGGATAAACAGCTCGATGGCATTGAATACTATTATGAAGAATAAGTTAAAATCTTATTCAACTTACGTTTTTCTATTACACAGTATTGTAAATTAAGCCCCTATTTGGTTTGTCTAAAACAATTAGTAAAAATCTAAATTATTTTTAACCATATTTTATCAAATTTTATAAAGTCTAATAAAAATATGATTTTCAACAAAATCAAATGAGGACTAAATATGTTAAGTTAATCAAAGGACTTAACAAGAACACGATCCACACACGTGTGTCACAACACAATGATATTTTATAACATTGATCACCGTAGTGGTGGACTCTATCATGTGAAACCAAAAAACTCAAGCGAGTCGAGTTGGGTCGATTTTTGTAGGAAGAACTAAGGCAGGTTAGGTTAGTTTGCGATTCTATTAAAGAAAATCAATCCAAACCAAGAAATATAAAACAAATTACTATAATTATAAACCGAATAAATTTTACAAATCACCAATACCTTTATCTCATTATTGAGTTATGTTTATGGTTAGATTTTTCCTCACTTTTATGTTTGAAGGGCGTCTAAATATTTTTCAAGGTCCAAATATTATAAGTTTTTAACAAATACGGTTAAAGCCTTTAACAAATTTTTAAGTTTTGACGTAATTTAAATGGTACAACATTAATTGGGCTCAAGTCCAACACAAACTGATCTTGGATTGATCGATTTGTGTTGGTTTAGTTTTATACCCAATTTTGGGTTGGTTTGGGTTGAAAATTATTTAACTTGAATTCTTCAGATCGGCTTTGGGTTAGTTTGAAAATTGAGGGTGGCAATAATTTAGTTTATCATCAAATTCTATGATCCAAATTAGATGTTTTATACTATTTGTTCTTTTTGCCCCAAAAATGCATATTCACATTACCGAAATTGGAATGAAAATAGCAATGAATTCCGTGTAATGGTAGTTTTTGAAAGAGAAAAGGCGTGACTTTGTGAGACGAATGAGTAAGCAAAATGGCATTCTCTTTCATTAATTTGTTATTTTGTCTAAAGTGTTTAAAAATGATCAAGTGACTCGAATCCATAGTACGTGACACAAGTATAGTACCAAGAGTGTGAGACTTATATATATAGACTCGTCTTGTGTTGGGCCCTTACAGAGTACGACATGTTTTTACATCTTGTCTAACTTAGGCCACTAAGGTAGCAAGATTTTGAGTCTGACCCAAGCCCAATCCAAAGTAGATTTGGGTAGAAAAATATTCAGCTTGAATTATTCAGTTCAGGAACGAAAATATTTTTGTATTATATGGAACACAACCATATTCTGTACAGAAAGTATCATTGATCTTCGTTGATCAAAGAAAAATTTGATATAAATGTAATATATCGACTCTAAAGTTATGGTATCTTGAATTTGAGGTAACATGTAAATAATGCCTTAATTTGCAATGATGAAGCTAGTAAAGAAACATAAGAACCTTATTTAATTGAGCTTCTTGTTGAAACTCTGAAACTCGATCTAGTAACCTATGTTGTAATAGATTTTGGACAGCTACTAAGCCTCTCAAGCTCGTTGGAGAAGAAGACTTGAGTAATTTCCAAGCTCGACCATAGAAATTAAGAGTGACAACAATTCAGTTTATCATCAAAATTTATGATCAGAATTGGGTATTTGATACCACCTTTTCTTTTTGGCCGCACAATGCTTATTCACTTTATTCTAAATGTCAAAATCATAGCTCAAATTTATGTATATGTGCTTGTATATAGCGAAATTGGAATGCAAAGAGCAATGGATTTTCTGTAATAGTAGAATTTTATAGAGAAAATGTGTGACTCTGTGAGACGAATGAGTAAGCAAAATGACATTCTCTCTACTCAATTTATCATTTTGTCTTAAGTGTTTGATATATGGTTAAATGACTTGAATCTATTGAACATGACGCAAGTTTAGTATGAAGAGTGTGAGACTAGTATCGCCTAATGTGGGGCCCGTGCAAACTGCATCGTAGTTTTACATATATGCTTACCACTTTGTTCAATAAGCCAAAACGTGATTACTTGTCTAACTTAGTCCACTAAGGTAGCAAGATTTTGATTCTAACCCAAGCCCAATCCAAACTGACCCAAGATTTATTGATTTGGGTTGGCTTTATTTTGAACCCAATTTTGGGTTGGTTTAGGTAGAAAAATATTCAACTTGAATTGTTCAATTCACCTTTGGGTTGGATTGGATTGAAAACTTATCCAACCCAAGCCCAGCCTTAAAAGGAGCAAAAAAAATCTTTGTATTATATAGAACACAGTCATATTCTATAAAGAGAGAATCATTGATCTTCGTAGATCAAAGAAAAAATTAATATAATTGTGATATATCGACTCTAAAGTTATGGTATCCCAAATTTAAGGTAACATGTAAATAACGTCTTAATTTACAATGAATTCTTGCTCGGTCAAGAAAGATAAAGCTAGTAAGGAAACATAAGGAGTTTGTTAATCCAGTTTATTTCTGAAATTTGAAGTTTGATCTAGTAAGCTATGTTGTCATTGATTTTAGACAACTTCTAAACTTCTCGAGCTCATTGGAGAGGAAGATTTGAGTAGTTTCCAAGCCCAAGCATTGAAATTGGGAGTGACAATAATTCAGTTTATCATCAAAATCTGTTATGTGAATTGGGTATTTGATATCACCTTTTCTTTTTGGCCCACAATACATATTCACTTTATTCTAAATGTGACAATCATGGTTCAAATTTATGTGTATAAATGGAAAGGAAAGAACAATAAATTGTGTAACGGTAGTATTTGAGAGAGAAAAAGTATGACTGTGTGAGACGAATGAGTCGGCAAAATGTCGTCCTCTCATCAATTTATCTGTTTGTCTTAAGTGTTTGAGATAGGGTCAAATGACTCGAATCTATTGAATGTGACGCGAGTCTAGTATGAAGAGTGTGAGACTAGTATAATAGACTCGTCTCATATGGGGGCCTCGCAAACTACATCATGTTTTTACGTAAATGCTTACCACTTTGTTCGATGAGCCAAAATGTGAATATATCTTATGTGATCTGCCTAACTTAGGTCACCAACGTAGCAAAATTGTGAGTCTCACCTAACCCCAATCCAATCTGATCCAATATTGATTGATTTGGGTTGGTTTAGTTGTCCACCAAATTTTGGGTTGGTTTGGATTGAAAAAAATATTAAACTTGAATTGTTCAGTTTAGCTTTGGGTTGAAAATTATTCATCTTCAATTGTTCAGTTCGGCTTTCAGGTTAGATTGAAAACCTATCCAACCCTAGCCCACCATTAATTGTAGATCACAAATATTTAGTTATTATTATGATATATTGATGTTAAAATTATGTTATCTCGAATTTAAGGTTGGGTGTAAGTAATGGCTTAACTTGCAATTAAGGGTGACCATTATTTAGTTCCTTGTCAAAATCTTTTCTTGGCTACAATGTACTCCCTCAAGACTTAATGGGCCTTCAATATTGTAAAATGTGCCTTTTCGTGGTCGGCTTGAGACTTCAAGGCTCGAGTGGTTGTCATGTATGATTTTGTCCCATACACCAAAACACGGGTCATAGTCACTTAGTAATATATCTCAGGCTATCATGTGAAATAAAAGAGAAGAAAGTTCATGTGGGTATTTCAGGCATTACTACTAGTATTTATACTAGCATGTGAAATAAAAGTTATAAAGAGAGGCATGTGTCATTTAAAACATAGTTATTAGACCCAATCGGGACATTGACCCGGTCGAGGTACTGGGTCATGGGTTACTGGTCGAACCGGTAAGTTTGTGATTGGACTGATGGGTCAATGCTTAAAAATTCTAATAGGTTTCTTAAAGTATAAAATTTTCTTTGAAATAAAATAAAAGTTTTTGAATTGTTTGCTATTAATTATTTATAATAAAAATCTAATAAAACAATTTGTAACTTATTATTTTAATTAAAATTAGGACGATAATTGTTTTAAAATAATTTTTTTTACAAACTAAAGGATAACAGTAAACTATTGGGCTCTAGTGGTTGGGTACTACTTACTTACTTTAAGATTCAAGGTTCAAATATTTTGAACACCAAAAATTTAAGGAAAAACTTTTGAAATTTGGTCAAACCAGTCAATCGGGCCGGTTTAATACAAAAACGGCCAATTAACTTGTTCAACCAGCAAGTCAACTCTGTCAAACTAAAAATTTTGATCGAGTTATTTGCATTGGGTTATGCAAGTTATTGAGATTGAATGAAATAAAATTTGTTATTTGTTTATTCTTAATCTAGTAGCTAAGTGATTTTACATTTGCAGTTTATCAAGATTATGGAAACTCGCTCTAGAGACACGAACAATAGGAACGGTCAACCCTAGACCGGAGCGACTAAAACGAACAATGACAACAATCACAACTAGAATGACCAATTCATACAGTTTCTTGAAGCGATAAGCAATATGGTACCACCCGCCGTACCACTTGTTACATAGAGGAGGGCTACGGTAGTGGAACGGTATCGTAAGCTACAATCCCTTAGCTTTGAGAGAGGCATCGATCCACTAGCGACAGAAGAGTGGAGAAGCAAGTAAGAACAGATCTTTGAACTGGTTGAGTGCGCTAAAACTCGGAAGGTAATCTGTGCAACCTATATGTTAAATAAAAGAACAAGACAATAGTGGAAAATGACCAGCAGATCCAAAGCAGCTGGACAAGGTTGGATGTAGAATGAATTTAAAGAATTATTCCTGCAAAAATACTTCTCCACCAACATCGAAAACCAAAAGGAAGTGGAATTCCTGGTGTTGAGACAAGGAAACTTGAAACTGGCAGATTATGAAAGGAAGTTTGAGAAACTATCTCGCTACCCCCACAAGTGGTTAATACGGAGGAAAAGAAAACTAGACGCTTTGAACAAGGTCTACGTGATGATCTCCGACAAATTAGTGGTCACCTTTAAATTGAGTACATACAATGAAGTACTGGAAAAAGCACGGTTAGCCAACTTCAGGGAAAACACCAACAGTACTAGTAAACCTCAGCATCATGGACTGCCAGAGAAGCTTAAATGGGAGGATCACAAAAATAAAATGGAAGCAAAATTTTGTAAAGAAGGAAAATGAGAGTCAGTTTCGAGCAAATACTCAGAGAATCCAATTTGTGACAAGTGTCAGAAGCATCACGCTGGGAAATGCCTCATGGAGACCAATGCATGCTTCTATTATGGAGGGACAATTCACGTGGCAAAGTCTTTCCCTAAAAATCAGAAGCCAAGGCAACCATCCTATAGCAGAAACTCGGGAATCCACCTAAAGGTCTATGCCCTTACTGATCGTGAGGAGGATGCCGAGCGAAATGTTTTGGCAGGTAACATTCTCATATCTGGTTCTTCCATATATGTTTTGATAGATTCTGATTCTACCTACTATTTTATATCGTCGAAATTTATGAGCATAATAGATGTAAGTAGTGAAGTTGCCAATACAACATTAAAGGTTGTCATCCCTTCAAGGGATGTACTTAACACAAGTCACATAGTATAGACAGTAGGGGTAGAAATTGATGGTGAGATCTTGGACATGAACTTATATATTTTGAACATGTGTGAGTTCGACATAATATTGGGAATGGACCGGCTTTCGAAGAACCACACAACAATTCTATGTTTTGAGAGGGAATGGATTTTTAAATGGCCTAGAGGAGTATAACTTCGCCTTTCAATAAACAAAACAAAACCCCTACCCAAATACATTTCTACCTTAAATGCGCGAAAACTTTTGAAGTCAGAGGGTTGCATAGGATTCTTAATGTCGGTGCTGGCCAAGGAAGATAAAGCACTGACAATCGAAGATGTCAAAGTTGTATGTGAATTTCTAGAAATCTTTCCTGGAGATTTATCTGGAATGCCTCTAGAACAAGAAGTAGAGTTCACAATTGATTTGACTCCTGACTCTGCTCCTATTTCTAAAGCTCCCTACAGAATGACACCAAAGAAATTGCAGGAATTGAAAACACAATCGAGAGCTTTATAAGACCCAATGTGTCGCCTTGGGGGGCGCCAATGTTATTTGTTAAGAAAAAATATGGATTTATGAGGATGTCCATCGACTATCGAGATTAAATAGGATCACCATCAAGAATAAGTATCCACTTTCTAGATTTGAGGATATGTTTGATCAATTAAGGGTGCAATAGCATTCTCAAAGATGGATCTGAGGTCGGGATATCATTAGTTGAGGATAAAAATTTAGAACTTGGTACGGACACTAGAGTTCTTAGTTATTCCATTTGGGTTAACTAATGTTCCTGAAGTCTTTATGGATTTAATGAACCGCGTTTTTCACAAGTATCAGATTAGTTTGTTATCGTATTCATCGATGATATCCTGATCTACTCAAGAAGTAATAAGGATCATGATGAGCATTTAAGGATTGTCGTGGATGTTTTGAAAAAGGAGAAGCTCTATGTCAAGTTCAAAAAATGTGAGTTTTAGCTGGAGTGAGTAACACTCCTTGGACATATTGTCATGGTTCGAGAGATAGATGTGGATCCTAGAAAAGTGGAGGCAATGTTGAATTGGTCAAGGCCAACCAATGTAGGAGAAATTCGCAGTTTCTTAGCCTCAGTAGGATATTATCGGAGGTTCATTGAAGGGTTCTCCGAAATATCAAGACTGTTGACATAGTTAACATGAAAGGGTGTGAAGTTTGACTGGACAGAGAAGTGTGAACATAGCTTTAAGGAATTGAAACATAAGTTGCTGAACACCCCAGTGTTAACCATACCCAATGGGTCAGGTCGTTTTGTGATCTATAGTATTGCTTCAAAGTAAGGTTTGGGATGTGTCTTAATGCAGTACCACAAAGTGGTTGCCTATGTATCGAGACAATTAAAATTACATGAACAAAACTACCACATACACGACCTAGAACTTGACACGGTGGTCCATGCATTAAAGTTTGGCGACATTATCTTTACAGAGGTAAATGTGACATTTATACGGACCACAAAAGCCTCAAGTACATCTTCACCTAGAAGGAGTTGAATATGAGTAAAAGAAGGTGGCTTGAGTTAATAAAAGATTACGATTGTGAAATTCATTATCACCCAGGCAATGCGAATGTGGTAGCTGATACCTTGAGTCGGAAAACAGCAAGTCAATTAGTTATGTTGATTACGTAGGAACCACTATGGAGAGAACTTGAGAGATTGAATCTCGAGGTTATCACCATTCAGCCAAGTATGGTCACTCGAGTAGCAACTCTCTCTATTCGACCCATACTCCGTGTTAGAATTAAAAGATGTCAAAAGAGTATCAAGTTTGAGATTAACTCAAAAAGTGGAAGGATTTCACCATAGCTGAAGATAAAAGTATTATATTATCAAGGGCAGATTTGTGTACCGGATTTTGAGAAATTGAAAAAAGATTCTAGAGGAGGCTCACTCATCTCCTTATTTAGTGCACCCGGGAGGCACAAAGATTAACAAATATTTGAAGGCAATATTTGGTGGGAAGATATGAAGAAGGATATAGCTGAGTATGTCAAGAAATGTTTGGTATGTCAGCAAGTGAAGGCCGAACACCAGCAACGCCAGGGTTACTTGAACTATTGGAAGTCCCAGAGTGAAAGTGAGAGCATGTAACTATGGACTTCGTGAATGGTTTTCCAAGGTCAGCAAGAGATCACAATGCTATTTGGGTCATAGTGGATCGACTTACCAAATCAGCTCAATTCTTGCCAATTTGGATGACGTTTACTATGGACCAGTTCGCACAGTTATATGTGAATGAGATAGTAAGGTTACATGGTGTACCTGTTTCTATTGTATTGGATAGAGATCCAAGGTTCACATCGAACTTTTGGAAAAGTTTACACCGAGCTATGGGAACTAAACTAAAGTTTAGTACGACATTCCATCCTCAAACGGATGGGCAGTCTGAGCAAAAGATTTTGGGGCCAGAGATTATTGAGTAGATAGTGCATGCAATTGAGAAAATTTGCGCTAACATGAAAATTGCCCAGGATAGACAAAAGAATTATGCAGATAGAAAGAGAAAGGGTCTGGAATTTTCAGTTGGTGATAAGGTATTCCTTAAAGTGGCACCAATGAAAGGAGTGTTATGCTTTGGCAATAATGGTAAGTTGCGACCAGTGTTTATTGGCTCGTTTGAAATCTTGCAACTTCTCGAGAACGTCGCATATCAATTAGCCTTACCTCCAAAACTTTCAGTAGTACATGACATCTTCCATGTGTCAATGCTTAGGAAATATATCCCTGATCCGAGTCATGTGGTCAACCAATAGTCTATTGTATTATAAAAGGGTTTGAGCTATGAAGAAGTACCAATAAGAATTGTTAATAAGAAATTTCAAACCCTCCAGAACAAAGTGATCTCGCTAGTGAAAGTACATGACGTAATCACTCAGTTGAAGAGGTCACGTGTGAGCGAGAGGTGGAGATACGAGCCAAATACCCACAACTTTTCGATGAATTTCAAGGTAACGAAAATTTACTTTAAGAGGGGTAAATTGTAACACCCCGAAAATTTCCTTATAGTTGTTAATTTTGGAATTTAGGCCTTACAGTGAAATTTAGAAAAAAAAAAATAATAATCTAGGAATCAAATTGTTTGATTTACATAGTTTAGGGATTAAATCGTGGACTTTCCATAGTTAAGCACATAATCGATTTTTTTTTTTTTTAAAAAAACTGTCTTTTTTTTTCCTTTTCTTTCCACCTTTGACCGTCACCATTATTAAATTCTTGAATAAAAGAAATTACTATAAGGGTCCGTTTGATTGTAAATGTGGAAATTGGGTGGAAAGAAAATATTTTACAGGGAATTAAATTGTCTGGAAAATGTTTTAGTGGGAATTGT
>CAIGRM010204090.1:0-11925 GCA_903798335.1 Fraxinus albicans | reverse complement strand
TTGGATTTTGAATTTTGTTGATATATTATCTGTCAAGGACTCAATGCTTCAATATGTGATCTGTGTATTGTGTACATTTTGATTTTTGAATGAAATTTGAAGTTTGAATGTTTGATTACTGATTAGGATTTAGGAATTAGGAATGAAGGATGGATTGCCCCTGGTCTAGTGGTGTCCATTGGTGGGCAGGGCCGCAGGAGCCAGGAATAGGGTGGTGTCGGTGAGAACTGAGAATTGCAGAGGTGACTGTGAGTCTGTGAGCAGGTGCAGGGGGTGGAAGTGGAAGAGAAAACGGCCAACGGGGGAGGCCTGAGGAGTGAGGATGCATTTTCCTTATTACCAAAAATATTATAGGGAATTGCTGACCTTTACATAATAGATAATTCTGCAAACCAAATGGGTGTGGTATACAACTTTGCCTTCATCAATTTGATTTTCTGATTCGTTGAACTTCATCATGAAGCTGTTGGATTTAGAAATTTGAAGTTTGATTACTGATTATGATTGAGCCATTTAGGAATGAAGCTGTTTGATTTAAAAATTTGAAGTTTGTTTGATTACTGTGTACATATTCATCAGAACCAAATATTCAATTGAAGTTTCAAATCTTTTGTTATATGTGTTGTGACTGTTATTGACTGAGATTTAGGAATGAAGCCAATTGGAATGTCTTGCTAATTGACTGGCTAGAGCCTAGAGATTTAGGAATTTTTTTATGGAGTCCATTTTTTGAGAAGGCAATTTTGATTTAGGGATTTCTAATATGATTNGTGCCCCCCCAACATAAAAAGTCTGCGTCCGCCCCTGATTGTCACCAATTAGGAAATCCTTCAAAAAATTTGAACCCAGCTTCCAGCTGGTTTTATTAGAAGTTCTAATTCAGTATTCCAATTCTTAAGTTGTGTAAAGGACTTCTACGAAATAACTACACTCAATAGTAAAAATGTTTACTAATAGATATTGAATCCTACGTTTGGTATCCAATTTTTCAACAGCATACACGTAAGTTTCAAAAAGTATTCAACATAGTAAAGTTTATCCTTTTAAATATTCTTCAAATATACTACATACTAATTTGAAATTATGGGATGCATCCGAACTTTAATTGAGAATGTTATGCAAACAATCCAACGCCCACAAGATTGGGTAGGAGTTAACTTAGAAACAAAATATTCATCTTAACTATATATAGTTCAATTATATTGTTAATTAAGTCCATCTGTTGGATAAGCAATTTTATCCCACCTCTAGTCACCATAAAAAATTACTAGGACTGTACATGAAAGGCCACACACTTTCATTTTTAAGACTGTGAATTCATATTTATCAAAAAAAAAAAAAGACTGTGAATTCATAAAATAAAAATCAAATCATTTTTTTTTATTTTAAAGAAATTGCAGCCTCGTTTTCAACTGTGATTGATCCAACTTTAATTGCCATTTAGATTCGACCACAATGAACACATATTCTACATTTATGGGGTGTACAAACACGTAACTATTCTACGTGCTTTCTATGAACTATACTCGCCAAAGGTCATTTTCCTGTAAGTTCATTTTTCTTCACGGATCTGTTTGCACATCAGGCATGAATGTATCTCGATCTAGATCAATCGATGGATATACTAGAGATATAGAGAGAGTAATTAATTTGCTTGTTCTAACCAATAGTGGCACGAGGAAATCATAGAACAAAATCCCAAGTTTAAAGTTTGACTGTATTAAAATGATATGAAAAAGAATAGTCTCATGGTAAAGCAAGACTAACGAAAGTTCATATTCTTTCATAATAATCGTTGCATCCATTAATTTCCTTCTCTTCTGTGCATTTCTCTCTCTCCCTTGATAATAAAAACATTTGCGATCACCTCCATGACATTAACTATGCAACAACACCATCAAATGAGCTGAAACTCAAGAAACTTCCAACCATTATTGAATTATGTAACAATTGACGTTGTTAATGGTGAACACAGATTTAGTTCTCGAGTTTCTTTTCTCGAGTTTCTTAATCATTCTTCCAAGTAAATAAAACTCAATTCTTGTGAGCTTTTCGAGTGTCTTACAATTAACATAAGGCGAAGTCGTGATAGCAACTAAGACAAAAACTAGATGAAGATGTCATTAACTAACACCAAATGAACACGTACATGAAGTGCACCACCATCTAAAAATCACAATAAATCACTAAGCACAAATCGATTCACTATGAGACACATCAAATGATAAGGCACAGATCGATTCAATATGAAACAAAATTGCTGGACTGAGGATAGAGTTGAATCCTTAATTTGAACAAACTGTATCATGAACTACATAAAGTTATAACACTACGCAAGGAAATCAAAGCTTGATTGTACTCTTTTATGTCAAATGCTATTGAATACTAAATATCGAACACAATAATACGGAATAAAAAATTAGAATTATTTTGACTGTAAATTGGAGAAAGAATGAATTAGAAATCGATTATTTTTAGTGAAGAAAATGGAATTGAGGTGATTCAATTTATAGATTACAATTTAACTTTTCGAAATGATTGCATATTTTGACACAATTCATTTGGACCATTAGATTGTACAATTTCAAATTAAAACATGATCTGACTGTCTCAATAGCAATCTAGAAACTGGACTCCATCTAAACTTGGCACAACCTGCCCTTTCTATAGGCCAATTGTTATGCCTTGCCACCGAGGCTCAAATCAAAGTGTCACGTAGCAATTCCCGTAGGTAGTAAAGTCAATAAATATCTAACTGGTCAAATGTAAAGAAATCATAAAAATGACTGGATCTCTTATGCCAAATCACTGTCTAAACAGTTGAAGTGTGTGAGTCCGAAATCACTGTCTAAACGGTCTAAACGGAAGAAGCCGAAACTCTTCACACAGATGACCAATACAAAGCCTCCTCCAACAGAGGCCCTCAGTTCACCCGAAACTCATGAAGTGAAGCTATCTCTTACAAGATCTGGAGACAATCTTTATGAATGATTAATGTAACGTTTGTAACAAAAAATATCAGTTGTGTCAGCCTGATGTATAGGGCGGTCGATCTGTTGTTAATGTATTTATTGTATAATAGACAGTGATGTGAAATCTTAGTCAAGGTATTGAGGCCACGTGGTTCTAATTAAACGCACACCTCGGCCGAAGCACTATAAATAGACCATTTTTGTAACTGGAAAAGAATTATTCTTGGACTTTTGACTGTTGAGCTCTTGATACTTGATAACACAGATGATATTGAAAACTATACATATCATCTTGCTTTTTTCCATATGCATTAGTTTGATATTTATTGGTTTACTTTATTTGATTGGTGATTTTTATTAGCACAATTATTTTTGTTACACCCGCCCGTGTTTGAATACTTTTGTCTCACGCCGTCAAACATCTCTTGCGTCCATATTCATCCCGTTTCTTACCTGTGTTCTGGTCAAAACGAGCCAAAATTTGTTTGAGTTGGCGTAGGTAGGCCCGGTATCTATTGTTCACTTAAGCGTCACGTTTTTTGGGGTCAACACCAATAAACTACGGTTTACCCTTTTGAGAGTGTTCCATTCTTTTTGTAGCCTCACTCCACAATCAAACTTTTACGTGTCTAGCTCTACCCTTCATTGTCGTGACATCGCTTAATTAATTTTAGTTCCATTAAGCAACAATTTATTGTGAAAAATCTCGTCTAGGTTCCATCTAGACACAAACTTGACATTGTCGTATAATCAAGTTTTATGCTTTTTATGCCTAAATTTTGCTAGATCTCATCAAGGTATGCTTAATCTCATAAAAGCTGGAAATTTGATTTTGTCACCTAATCACTTTATATTTTTTAGAGCAATAATTACTTTTCAGAGAAGTAAAATTAAATGACAGATTATGATGTTTTGTAGTATTGTATAAATTGGCTGTTTACATATCATTAGCCAAAAACTTCTACATCTTTTAATCACATAATGCTAATAATTATAAATTATGTTACAATCAATCAAATTAAATAACTTGCAGAAGAATACAAGGTCCTTTTCATTGACCAGGTAACCATTTAAAGTTTTCGTGAACACGTTGCAATAACGACACTAAAATAAATTATTGAATCCAGATTAATTATAACTAAAGAGTTGGTTTCTTGATTTACAAAATGCGAATGTCAGTTTATTTGAATATTTAGATTAAAGGAAAAAAGTACTGGGGAAAAAGTTGGAAAATGCTATTTGCATACCGGGGTTAGCGATCTCTCACAAGAGAGGGGGCCCACGACCAATAAAAAAATCGTGGACCCCCTCTCTTGTGAGGGGGTCGGTACACCGGGGTGTCAATCCCTGTGTACAAATAGCATGGTCCGAAAAAGTCATATACAACCAATATAATGTAAACAATTCCTGAAATACCAATACATTATGAAAGTCACGTGGGATCAACCCAAACAACACCTAGAGATGTTGAATATGTGTAGATGTTGAATTAAAAATATTGTCAATTAATCTAGATCTAGTTTACATGAATAAACCACCCTATGTTGAATTGTCAAGTTGTATGAAATCAATAACGTAAACAATACAAATAATTGATAATAGAGAAAACCCTTAATTAGGTAAAAATTCAATCAAACCAATAGTATCCACTATAGACAATATGAACTTACAGTAAAATCCAGTTTAGAATTCCAATTAGACTCACCAACCTAATTCCTCCGTTGAACACTGCTTCCCCGCACCAGATACCAATCTTCTAGAACTGTCTATCTTCCTATGGATTAGTCAAGAACTCATTGTTCTTGTAATATTCTTGGGCTTCACTCCACCTTCCTGAATCTCCAGAACATGTGAAAGCTATTTAGGAAGTTTGTGTTTCGATATAAAGTTTCAATGTTTTCTCCAAATCTATAGTTAATTGATCTCAAGAATCAAATGATTAATCTCAATATTTAGATGTGTTCTTGGACCATGGAATGATATTATGAGAGTATATTATAATGATCAACAACATTTTTTTATGAAATGAGGCTATTGTATTTATAGTAGAGATACATTTGGGTAGTATAGGATAGATAGAACTATTGAAAATTGCGAATTAAGGTTTCACAGAAAACATCGTCACTCGAGTGCCAAGCAGGTGATAGGCGATCGACAATGATTTTGTTTTGGAAGCTCGAGCATCTGTTTGGCGACGACTAACGTAATTTCGATGACTTTTTCTCCTTGTTCTATCCTCGAATACAAGACTCCCTATCTAACTAAATAACTATCAATCAATTTCCTTGACTTTTACAACTTTTTAAATACAATTAGAATCCATTGGATAGGCAAAGGAGGAAAGAAATTTCAATTTCATGTTAGTTGAAAAATAAAAACCCACCAAATCCATAAGAATTCGTTTTCCGTAAAAACAAAGAAAATGCAGCTTAAAGTGGTTGTACCTTGGAATTCGGTTTCCATTTTCACGTTGTAATCAAACAGTCAAAGTGAAAATTGTTTTCCTCGAATGTAACATTTTCCATGGAATTTGTTGCAATCAAACATCGTCTTAGTTTGTCTACGAATTGCCAATACAATTAAAAAAAAACCAACTCCCCATTTGGCATTCTGTGACAAAATTACGAAAATCAAGTCAAGGAACTGAAAACACAACTAATTTACCCAAAACCTAAACTGAATGTCTGAACTTGTTTTCCTTGTTAAATCTGTTTCCTGAAAACAACAACTCAAATGCCAGTGTAAAAGCACGTGGAATAGAAAATATAAATTAAAACATGCGAACAAGATTGAGAAGTAATATCAATATTAATCAAAGCACTAAGTGAAATATCAATATTACAAAACATCAAAACTCAAATAAACTAAGCAAATCAAGCAAATATGGAATGATATATAGTGATACTTGATCGTTAAATACATATCATCTCCCTCTTACTGCATATTTTCCCCATGCATAACATAACTCTCCCATTAATGTCATATCATCTTCTTCCCCTTTTTTTTTGTCACAAATGACTAATGGATAAACAACAAAAATAATCAATGAACAATAAACTTTCCCACATGCTCAGTTCAAATCTAAATGGAAGTGACACACGTGTGTAAAGAACCACTAATCATTTGTAAGCGGACTACCTTAATTTTGTGAGATAGAAAATGCAAAACATCACAATCGATAAGATTATTCCTCTACTTATTAAAGTCACACCAATAATAGAATGCTAAAGCCTATAAAAGAAACACATTTATTATGTATATTATTTTTTTCTCCCCGAATTTAGAGCATAAAAGTATTTTTTCCTTTTTTTTTTCCTTATGTACAATCTCTTCTCCATTAAGCAATGAAAATGACCCATGTAACGAATTTTAGGTCGGTTGACCCAAGTCAGATGACCATAGACACTAGGTCATGAGAAACCCCTCAAACTTAATTGCTCTAGACCACTCATATTTCTAGAAGGCTTGTTAAAAAAACTAAGAGATTATCAAGCTTCTGAGATCCATTAGAGAATGTAAGAAGTTGAGACTTGGAATATTCAAGTTCGCTCAATAGGTTCTTAACTTGGATTTCTAATTTATCATTATCAATGGTCTGCTCACTAACTCTCTTAAAGGACTTCTAAAGATCACCTTTAAGATTCTTAATCTTAGACTCTACGGATTGATTCATGATATCTAATTTATTGAGGCAAAAGGTAGACTCCTAAAAGTTAGCTATAAGTTTCTCTCTTATTAGCTCAAGTTCATTGACCTTTTTAAGCAATGCTTTATTCATCTTTTTTGTCTTAAGATTCTCATCAAATAACTTAATATAAGCTGCTCTAATCTCTTCCTCATCTCCAAACTCTTCTTTAGAGTGCTCACTACGATCTATTTCCTTAATCTCCTGACTATCTTTGTCAGATTCACTCCTAATCGTAGATGCAAATGCCACAACCTTATTTTTTTCATATTTAAACTTCTCACTTTTATTGTCACCTTCAAACTCGTCTCTCTAGAGAGGGTAGTATTATAAGCTTTATCCTTATTACTCTTACCGTTAAGGTACTCACTTTTGAAATTGCCATATCCTTTACACTAATGACACTTCACAGTATTAGATTTTTTTCTAGACTCACTCGGGTCTCCTCTATGTCTCTCTTTAACCTTTTTCTTATTCATAAACTTTTTTTTTTTTTTGGAAAATTCTTAACAAAGTATGCTATTTCCTCATCGTCGGGTGATTCTAAATCAAAAGAATCATAATAATCATCATTAACAGTGTTCAAGGCCAAAGACTCGTCTTTCTTAGGTTTAGCTAATGTGAGATCCAGCCAACTCTTAAACTTTAATAGCATCTATGTCCTTACTCTCCTACATAGTCGTGATTTTAGGCTTAAATCTCTCAGGTAAAGATCTAAGTATTTTTCTAACAATTTTAGGCTTAGGAATTTTCTCACCTAGGTTGAAGCTAGAATTAATTATACCATTCGAACTCGCATAGAAGTCATCGAAAGTCTCATCATCCTTCATCCTAATCTCTTCAAACCCAGTTGTCAACATCAGTAATTTAGAGTTCTTAAAAGCTTGAGTTCCCTTATATGCGGTTTGTAAAATATTCCAAACTTCTTTAACAACATCACACATAGACCACACCTAAATTCTTCTAGTGATACAACCATAAATAAAACATGTAAAGTCTTACTATTTCAATTACACTAATCTAAATTAGTCTTTGACCAATTAACTATAGGAGTCGGGGTAACAACATCATTAATGGTGCTATAAGGGGCAGTCCAACTATTCACTACGCTCATCCCTCGATTTCATGAAAGCTCTCATTCTAATTTTCCAAGAGGCGTAATAATTGCCATCAAAATATTGCAGGACAGACAATGAACTATTCATCTAGAAAACTAGGGCCAGGAATCGAATTTGTGCTCTGATACCATTTGAAAGTCATTCGGTTCGACCCTAACAACCCCTAAATATGGTGAATATGTGTAAATGTGGAACTAAAAATGTTGTTAATTAATATTGTAACAAGTCACAATAATTAATTAATCTAGATCCAGTTCACATGAATTAACTACTCTATTTTGAATTGTCGGATTGTATGAAATTAATTACGTAAGCAAAACAAATAATTGATGATGGATAAACCCTTAATTGGGCAAAAACTTCAGGACCAAATCATTAGTATCTACTATAGACAATAAGAACCTACAGTAAGATCTAGTCTAAATTTCCCACTAGACTAGTTGACCTAATTTCTGAAATCTCCAAAACCTGTTGGACAGTGCTTCCCGACACCAGATCTCGATCTTATGAAATTGTCTATCTTCTTATGGATCATCCAAGAACTTCTCGTTCTTGTAATATTCATGGGCTCCTAGTCTATCTTCTTGAATCTCTAGAACCTCTAAAGCAATTTAGAAAGTAAGTTTTTTGATATAAAGTTTTAATGTTTTCTCCAAAACTCGTGGCTATTTGATTTCAAGAATCAAATGATTAGTCTCAATATTTGGATGTGTTCTTGGACCATGAAATGATGTTATGAGGGTATCCTATAATGATCAACCACACTTTTTACAAAGTGGGGCCATTGTATTTATAGTAAAGAGGTATTTGGGTAGTATAAAATAGATAGAACTTTTAAAAATCGTGAACTAGGGTTTCACGAAAAATATAGTCATTCGAGTGATAGACTGGCAACAGACGGAAGACAATGATTCTATTTTGGATGCACGAGTATCAATTTGGTGACTGCTAGCGTAATTCCGACAACTTTTTCTCCTTATTCTATACTCGAACTCAAAACTCCTTATCCAACTAAACAACTACCAATCAATTTTTTCACTTTTACAACTCTTTTAATACATTTAGTTTGTCTATATAATTGCTAATACAATTAAAAAAAACTAACATATTATACCAAAATAGATCAAACTTACCAATCCCCATAATTTCTCAAGTTTTTGGTGGAGGTTGAGGTGGTGGTGGCGGTGATGGGGATGGTCTGAGGATGGAGGGGGGGTGGGGGGGTTGGGAATAAAGAAAAGTGGTTGTGACCAATTATTTTGGTAATCTGACCACTAAATTGGTGATTTTGTGACTAATAAATAATATGTAAACGACAAAATAGACTATTTGTGACCAATAAATAATATGTGACCTAAAAAATATAAGATTGCCACTAAATTTGTAATCGTGAATCAAAATTTGTTAAATTGTAACCAATGAATTTAATAATATGCTATCAAAAAGTAACATGTGAACAATTAATTTTATAAATTGTGACCTTGAAAAAAGTTGTAACCTATAAAATTTGTGATTTGTGATCGAAAAATAATATATGACCTATTAATTTGATAATCTGTAGCCAATAAATAAATTGTGACCTATAAAATTTATGATTTGTGACTGTGACGTTCTGTGATTGTAATTAGTACGTAATTGTGATCATAAACTGTATAATATTCTTATTTTAATATATTTATTTAATCAAAAATTTAATTATTTATTTAGTTATTATAATTATGACATGATATTTGAATGAATGAATGAATAAATAAATTTCTTAATTTTGAAATTGAATCTCTTAATTACATTAAATATGTAATCTTCCCATAAACTAACGTATGTGATAAAAATACACGGATTATATAGATGCAAGCAAAAACTCTTAAAACATATATAAATCAATGTTCTAAACTCGTTCCGAGCATCAAATCAAAAAGGCAAAGAGGGCTCAATTAAAATTGAATTAATAATTGCTTGAGTAAATAAATGTGAGTGTCATTGATAATATTTTAAAATTCTTACTCTAGATTGTTACAACTAGACTCAGTCAAGTCGATTTAAAAATGGCGAATCTTATCATAACCAAATATTCTAATTTCCTAGTTCAATTTTTTGACCAAGTTGAGGTGGTCTGATTCTTCAAGCCTATAAACAAGGCTTAAACACCCTGTAAGAACCACCAAGGACAAATAAATACTTTCTTCCGCAGTTGTCATTGGACTTGCAAAAATATATCTTCTAGATCGATATATCCAATTTTGGATAGGTCAAATCAATATTTATCTGTCCATCAAATCTTTGACTACAAAAAGAAAAACAGAAAAAGTAAAAATTACTAAAAAGTCCTTAGACTTGACAATTGAATAGATGAAAACCCTTTCCCAAGTTGAGCAGGATCTCATTCAACAACTTTGACATAGCTGATAGAAGTTTATTCAAAAATACTAAATGTGTACACCTTGGTTCACATTCACGTGATAATCCGTTTAACTTTGTTTTTCATGTAAATTGTTACTTTTTGAGATAATTTTTTTTATAATCTATGTTAAAATTTATTTGGATTGCCAAAATTACGAATTTTTTTGTTTGTGTTCGTTTGATTTTGTTTTTCATTCAAATTGGCAATTAAATGAATAGATTTTTTTTACCATTGAATTTGGAATTTGTTCCAATTGCAAATTTAAAAAAAAAAAAAAGGATGGAGAATCAGATTCCCACCAAAAACCAAAGAAAACAAATTCCTTAAAAAGCAAGAAAGTTGGTTAGTGAAAAATGAATTTTGGGCAAAATATTGTCTATCAAACGGCTTCAAAGTTGGAAAATGGAATCTTTTTTCCCACTCTTATGGAAAATGTCCCTTATCAAACATGGCCTAAGAGTATTGCATTGGTTATTTTAGAGTCGTAGGCTCGTTGCACCTGGTGCTCAAACATTGACTTGAGGCCGACCTTAGCAACATGTAAAATTCTAACATTTAAATCTTGGCAATGCCTTGATCAACAACGGTTCATTGCTGTGGTAATGAAGGTCTTTCTTGACGGAGTAGTGGCATTAAAGTCACGTGAAGGGGGCACTGTTAATATTTAAAAGTTTTATGATACATATTGAAAAGATTAGCTCTTGTTTGAAACTCATTTTTTAAAATTTAATTTTTTTCAAATTCATTTTCAATCACGTAATCTTTCATTAAATTAAATTTTCACGTAAACAAAAAAATTCTAACTTTTGAATCCCACTTCCTAGAAAAAAATAAATTACTTTTTACAAATTTAAAATAGAACTCAAACATGAACTTAAAAAACCACGACTCACACGGCTATTTCAACATGGAATAAAATATTTTAGAGTAATTCTATTTATATATCATGGTTTACATAATCATTTACAGGATGATGATGTCATTATTTTGTACATAATTTATAAATTATGATGTATAAATAATATTACTATAGAATATTTGGCTTTCTAGCTCAACCCGGTGCAACGTGTTAAAGAAGTAATTGATTTGACCGTTGATATGGTGTGAACAGAATAGTCGAGGTAATTGCATAGCATTAGATTGACCATTGCCCCACCCTTTGACTCCATGGTGGTACATTACTTTTAGTTGGAGAAAGTTGTCTCGTTCTTCAAATCATTGAGCCTCCGTTAAGAGTATAACATTGTTTAAATGATTTATATAAATAATTTATTCATTCATTTTTAGTTACACGCTATAAGCCCATGTTTGACAACTATTTTTTAGATAAAAATGAAGTTTTGATTGGTGGTTTTTCAGAAAATATATGATTAAAAAGAATGAAAGGATTTTGAGTTTACGTACAAAATATTTTATTACGTGAATATTTGGTTGAAAATAAGTGAAAAAAAAAAATTGAAATAATTGTTGTCAAATAGATACTAATTGAGTTCACTTTTATTTCTCTTCATGAATTATTTATATATTTATCAAATAGAAGCTAAATTTATTATTTTTTATTTTTCCATATTGTACATTTAATTATGGTAACGACCTCCTCAAATATGAGATCATATTTCGGCCACCTTTAAACTTGTCGAAATTAAAGACTTCCTCACCACTCAATGGATAATGTAGATTGTTACGCCTTTGTCTTCAACTTACAATTTGTAGATGAGAGAAACGATGCATGCCCCTACTAGTCGATAT
>CAIGRM010204077.1:0-12813 GCA_903798335.1 Fraxinus albicans | reverse complement strand
CTCTTAGGAGGGCTGTGTTGGAGGTCCATCTCCTTGTATCCGCTTCGTGCGTTTTTAATGGATGACTCTATTATTCAAAAAAAAAAAGGGTCACCATCTTGCGAAATCATGTTAAAAAATAAAACCTCATGTCGAATAAAGATAAAAATATAAATTAACTTATAAAAGCTTGAACCACTCCTTTCAAGAAGGTTAATATTTTAAGATTGAACTCCAAGTGGAATATAATTAGGTTCCTGAAAATCTTCTCTTCTTTTTGAACCAAAAAAAAAAAAAAAATGAAAAAAATTCTTACTTACCCCGATTGGCCTCTATTATTTAAAATTATAATTTTTGAAATAGCTTTTTTTTTTTTTTTAATTGAGTGATTGAAAAGGATGAATTTATTTATTTATTTATGTGTAATATTATTTTATTGAAGAATATGTATTTAAAAAGGTGTGAGAAAAATGTATTAAAATTTTAATGAATGCCAAATGGGGTTTCGTTTCATTATAATATCGGTGCACGGGTCGGTATCCAAAAATTAGAGTCATATTTGGCTTATTAGCGAGAAACATGAGAGCCTGCACAAAACGTCAAAACCCTTTCGTGGACAAAAACATATAGGCTTAGGTTAGGCCTAATTGCTGGTGCCACGCAACTCATAAGTCTCAATCTAAGTACATATATATTTGATAAACTTATAACATTTACTTATAAATAAACATACAAGAAATAATACTATTACTTATAAGTAGGGATGGCAATTCGAATTGTGAAAATCGAAAATCGCGGTTAACCGAACCGAATGAGGCGAAAAAAATCGAACCGATGGTGCAATGGTGCGGTTTTGATTTTGATTTTAATGAACCGCTTCATTTAGGGCGAGTATGGTATTTAACTTTGGTGCACCGAACCGAAACGAACCGAACCGATTTCCCGTTAAAAAAAATTTTGGGCAATTTTTTTTTTTTGGGCTTCCCAAAATTCTGGCCCAATTAATATTAACTAAACCTTAACCCAATCCCCAGCCCACTGCCCAGTAGCTCAATTCAATGTAAAATACCCTACACGTAATTAAAACAACAAAACCCGTATCCATGTAATTACACTCTCTAGAAGACCAAACCCGAGACCACTTCTCTTCATCTCTTGAATCTTCCACTCAAATTCATCGTCGATAGGCGACCTTGCCAGTTTCGCCCTCACAGGTTGTCGCCTGAGTTGAAGTTAAAGCCAAAGAAATCACTTGTTCCGAGAAAGAAATGGCAGAAGACCCAGTCGATGCTACTGTAGAAAAGGTTTCTTCGTTGCTTTTCTTAATTTATTTACTAATGGTGCGAACTCAGTTTGATTACAGTTCACATCTCATATTTTGTTCTGATTCATTTTGGTGTTTCCTAGAATTTATAACGTTAAATATGATGTTATTATTTATTTGGAATTTTCGACTCTGGATTTCCCTCTGAATTTTTCCTACTTGGTTATTATTCTTTTCTACTTTTCAGGTTGTCAATATAAAAGTTCATGTTTATTGTAAATTTTGATGCCCAACATGTGGTCGTCATCCTCGTCGAAATAAACGCACCTTGAATATGCTAATCACCCACAAATCTGTTAATCTGTGAATGGATATCATGTTTCTTTTAAACCCAGCCGTTAGATTTGCCATATCTGTGTAGAGTTGGATCTCCAGCATTATGGACTGTGATTTAGAAATATATTTTGATTTCATGCCAAAATTGGATGTTATAAATAAATGGTTGGTTTGATGTTCAGATGAGATCTATGAAAGAAATTGTCCTTTTGTCTTTTTGTTCAGTTAGGCTGGGTTGTAGGCAGATTGATTTCAAGAAATTTGTGTTTGGATTATGTTTCAATTTTAAGTTTTACTTTCAACGGCTATTGATTTGAGAGATTTGTTTTTGAATAAAGAATGTGTTTTGATATTGTTTGTTAAATTTGCTTAGTATTGTTTTTTGTTTTTTTTTGGCTTTTCTTCATAATTTTTTTCTCAATTTGACGTTTGGAATTTGGACTTATAAAAAATAATTCATTTTCATGGTTATTAACCGAACCGAATCGAGATACGAAATGAACCGAACCGAACCGAACCGACTTATGTGGTTATGGTGCGGTAATGGTTATGGTTATGATTTTGGCCGACCCGACCCCGAACCCAACCGTTGCCATCCCTACTTATAAGTGACAGATTATAAATTTCTTAAAACATTTAAAAATAAGAAATTACTTAACTCCTTTTTAAGAATAGTCGGAGAATATCTTGACTAGTAAATCATGAAACTCGTACTATCAATACCTTCTCATGAGTGCTAGTCAACTACTATTATTGATTTAGTCTATTCTAGTGTACTCTTTGTGAGATCGAGCCGAGTGGGTTGTCGGCTCGGCCGCTCGACTCGTACTATTCATGCCCACGAGCCGCTTGGGCTCGTCTTTTAGCTCGAGCATAACGGACCGGTTCGTACACGAGTTGAGCTCGGCTCGGCTATTTAAGAGGTGAGCGCTCGGGGGAACGAGCCCACGAGCTCATGAAAAAACATTTAAAAAATAAAAATAAAAAAAACTAAGAAAAATAAAAAATAAAAAAAAAATTTGATGAGCCACGAGCCGAGCCGAGCCGGCTCGTGTGCTCACAAGCTTGTGGGCCGAGCCGCACTTACTACTTAGTGTTTGTTTCTTCATCTAGTTTTTATTGGCAAAGCTTAGGCCCCGTTCGGGAGGGCTTAAAATCCAATTAAAATTGAAAATATGGCCGTTATTGGGTCCCACCCGTCTAATGAAAGTCAACAATAACGGCTATATTTTCAATTTTAATCTGATTTTAATCCCTCCCAAACAAGCTCTTAATTCCTCGAGGTCTAATTTCAATTCTAATAAAATTTATGATAAGTAAAAAAGCATAGTCATGCATGTCGCATAACGCGATTGTATAATTAAGAAGTCTATAAGACCATGTTTGGTATAGATTAAATTTTTAGTTAATTATGATAAAAATTAATAAAATGTGTAGTTGAAAAATTGTCAATCCCATCAAATTTATAGTTAAAATTAATCGTGAATTTGACTTGTGATTTTTATCAACTTTTAATATAGGGATAATTGCAGCAGCGGTACCAAATATTTTATTAAATAGCAGACTTTATCCAAACTTTTCATTTGTGTCATTCACGGTACCAAACCTTTCAAAATGTCGTAGCTGAAGTCCAAATGGATAATTTCTGTTAGTTTGACCGTTAGTTGATCAAATAATTGACTTTGACAATAATTTTGATTGATTTTAAAAATGTTAAAATGATAATTTTACATTTTTTTATAATAAAATAACCAGAATCAAATAATTAAAATTAAAAACACATTCCACCTTCATCATCATCATCATCATCATCATCATCATCATCTTCTTCTTCCACCGCCAACGTCGACGCTGCTATCAATATGTCACTGTCCTTTGCCACCTCCAGCTTCACGGCAACCACAAATTCATTCTCAGTTGCACTTCTTTCACATTTATTTGTCAATACTTGGAAGTTCGAATCTTCATTACGTAACTTTCTTCACAACTTCAGCAGATGAATTTAGAAACTGGTGTAGAGCTACATTAAAACTAAAAGCCAGATAAAAAACAATAAATTAAAGTGTTCCAAATTCCATCATTTCCCATCAAAATATCCAAAAAAAACACCCACCCAAAAGACGATTTTTTTTAACGGAAATGGTGAAATGGGTACCATACCATGATGCCCGATGGGTAGGGATGGAGGGAAAACTAGATCGAGGATCGACAGAATTAGTCGAACCAGAGGCGATCAATACAACATTGGAGAAGGCCAACGTATTAGACCTGGAAATGGCGATGGTCCCACCAGATCCAGCGGAGAGTAGCCGGAGGAAATTAACCTTGGCCTTGAGGTCCTCGATCTCGCGCTTAAGCTCCTCCTCCGTCTCGTGACCTCCTCGTGGCACTCCCTGCACGTGCCAGCATCACGTGCCTTGTACTCTTCCTTGCACGAAATGCATTTCATCTTTCCCCTCCTTGCAACGAATCCGTCTTCGTCTTTCTCCTTGTCATCAAAATCTGTGTCGAAGTCCGATGGAAAGCGTGGCCCAAGGTGTTGGCGGTAGAAGCGAAGGAGAAGGTGGGGAGTGGGTGGGTGGAGAAGAAGGTGGAATAGATTTTTAATTTTAATTACTTGATTTTAGTTATTTTATTATAAAAAATATAAAATTACTATTTTAACCTTTTTAAAATCAGTTAAAATTATTGTCAAAGTCAATTATTTGGTCAACTAACGGTAAAACTAACAGAAATTATCCATTTGGATTTCTGCTGCGATATTTTGAAACGTCGGTATCGTGGGTGTCACAAATGAAAGGTTTGGACAAAGTCTGCTACTTAATGAAATGTTTGGTACCGCTGCTGCAATTATCCCTTTAATATACACCAAATGGACTAAAAATGATTAGGAACTTTAATTATCAATTGCAATCTAGTAATATATTGTAATAAACCAAACCAAGCCAAATCAAATCAAATCAAACTTCATTTAATTTCCCCAAAAAAGATTCAACAAGAAAACACGTTTCATTAAACGAGAAAAAACATTCTTATACTAAAGATGGCACCTTACATAACATAAGACGTTAGAAATATTACATGCAACGAGGCATTAACGTCCCCCACGCTTACCTTGGTTTTGTGATTACATTACATTTTTACCTTTGTCCTCTTTGATCAAACATATCTTTTTTACGTTCAAAGACAAACCCTCCTAGCTCCTCACCCCACTCCACATACAGACACGAGAGTGTCGGAAAAGGGGAAAAAAAAAAAAAAAATTAAACTCACATGAAGCCGGAATCACTAGTAATCGCACCTCAATCATGTGTATAGTTGGCCGCGGGTGACATTAGAGTTACAATAAGGTCTGAAAATGCACCAACAATAAACTTGTGGGTGTGTTTAGGGTTTAAGGTTAGATAACACAAGAAAAGGTCATGTAAGAAATCCCAATCATTCTTAACATCTGTTAACCCTCGTGCTTCGACCATCTCTTGCATCGATTTTCTGAAGTCGGCATATGGATTCGGAGAGTACGTCTGAACGGCAATGCCACCATTAACCACCGTGTCAGATTCCGGCCCTGGAGACCCATCCGTGGATTCAACAATGGAGTTGGAGCGGCCGGGGGAGGAGAAAAAGAAGCGTTGGGACGCGAAAACCGTAGCAAAATCAGGAATCGATTCAGTATCGGAATCATCAGAAGAAGAGAGGAAATCGTCTGTAGAGGAGGTAAGGGGCTTGGAGATTGAACCAGAGTTGGAATCATAGAGGGAGTTGAAGTTCTTGATTAATGATGAAGGGTCGATCAGATGGGCGGCTGTGTCATTCTCGTTTTCTTCTTCTTCTTCATCTGTGGGTGGTGGGGATAGAGTGAGGGTGGGTAGACACTTGAATTTGGAGAAGCAGAGGTACAACTTCTTCTTCCCCAAAATGCTAGACATTTTTTCTACTACTATGTTATGTGAGAGACACCGTTGGGTAAAGTACATATATATATGGTCGGGAAATCCAAACTCCCTATTAGTCTAAGCGTGAAAACACGTAAGCTTTCATGGCCTTTGTGCTAAAACAAAAAGAATTGTAATATGTATAGAGTACTGTGATTTTGTTTGGTCTAGAGAGAGGATAAGATAAAGTTTATACGACCTTTCTAGTGGGACAAGGATTTATTTATAATTGCACATGTATATGTACTTCAATTTAACTTTTATTGGACAGATTCATATTGAACAATCCAAATACAAGGAATGGGTAGCAATGGATATAAAGTTCTAAGTGAGAGCTCCAACTCGGTAGAAAAACTTGGGGAAGACGAGATATGTTGAGCTCATTCATATATGAGGTCCGTTACAAGTGTTATCGAGTTAAGGTCTTAGATCGTATTATGGAAGGTCTAGCCTTTGGGAGGTTGATTTCCATATCAAGGCAATATAATTAGTAAGGAACTTGTGAACCTATATAAGAACTTGGCCTAGATGCTAACAAAAGGTAGTGTCACAATAATGCACTCAACTATGTAGAGATCAACAAGATCTAAGAAGATGCTCAACATAGAATGCTTCACTCCACTTGGGATTAGACTTAGTAGAAATTTAGAGATAATGAAAGTATGATCGTTCATCAACCATTTTTATTGACAAGCTCACTAATCAATGTATATTTTTCACATTTTTCGAAGTTTTTAGTGTGTATATATAACGAGAGATACTCAACAAAATCTGAAGTCAATAAAGTTAACATCAATATACTCTATCAATTTAAAATCTTAAAATGTTCACGTGAGTTTTTCTCAAAAATTATAGACTGAGGCCCCTAACCTATGGGTTATATATAGCATTCTCAAACTTCATTTCTCGATACTTGAGTCTTTCAATCTTTTAATTTTGTAGAGTTAGGTATCCAATTAACATTTTTCATCCATTTCACAATCACAAATTTGCGTCGTCCTATAAATACTGAATCTCCTCATACAACAATGAAAATATTTCTGCAACCCCCTTCCACCAACTCCCACTTGCCACTCTCTACTTTTGCAACACTCGGTCACTAGCTTTCCCAACTCATCGGTTTTCTCACCATCAAACTCCTTCTAGTTCCCTCCATTCCTCGTAGTTTTCTTCATTCCTCCATCCCATACAACAATTTAGGGGTGGAGATGGAGGGGGAAAAGGGAGTTGGAGAATTTTTTCGTTAAGTTTTTTTTTTTTTTTTAAATGAGGGTACAATCCCGTTTTCTCTTTTTCCATGTGATTGCACTTTCAAGCTTCAGTCTTTTCAAACGTACCATTCGGAATCTAGTCCAAATTCATAAAAATGTTAAGTACGCACGCACGTTTAGCATATTTATTGAGACAAGAAGAAAAATTCCAATTTGAGGTACTATGCCCTAGAATCTAAGGGGTAATTACTGTACATATCACGTGCTCTTCCAAAAACATTGCTGGAAAGCACGTAGCATTCCATCTTGCATACAGGAACAACAATGAGGCCCAGTTTATGACACTTTGACAAATCAACTCTAACCTGCCTTGATGAAATGACTCCCTCAAATTTTTCATGTCTCCGAATATGGTAATTCTACTCGTATAAATTTCAATAACTTTGGAATTAACATTGCTTAATAATATAAAATTTTAAACAATTTATTTCACTTTTAGAGAATTTGTCACGAGAATCAAACCCACAAGTAAAAATCATAAGAAATTGAACATTTTATAAACATTCAAAATCAATACTTTAAAACAACCCTAAAACCAGTATCCCAAAACTCTCAAGCAGGCCCTTAGTGCTTAGTACTTGTTTGGCATGGCTAAAACATCATTTCTACTTAATTGTCCGAAAATTTTCCGAAACTTCTAATAAATATTGGTAGAGAATAAATTTCTAGATGACAAAAAGATTAAATGAACCGAGTATCAATAACTGTAACTTGAGTTATTTGAGTACATGAACTAACTTTGAAACCAATAGATGGAACTACAACTGGACGAGGAGGCACAACATAAATTGAAGAAAATCACTCAAAAGAGCTGGCGTAACATCACGAAACTGAAACTGAAATCAACACAAGAGTTGGCAAATTGGAGCCTAAACCAACGAGAAGGCTATCGTCGCCGCAGCGAAAAATCAGATCCACCAAAAACAAAGGCAACATGAAACAAAAAGAAAAACTGAAGGCTACAAAAGAACAAGATGATGTCCGAAACAAATTGGCCGGATGAGCGGCACAAGTCTGCTCGTCGAAAAAAGGAAGTGGTTGCAAGTCTAGATCAAGATCGAAACTCACTCTCATACCATGTTAGAAAAAAGGAGTCTTTTTATTCAATATTGAATCTGATTACAAACAGACTGTAAATAAACAAGACTAGCATTGGAAAAGACCAAAATGGAAGTAAATTTGAAAAAGGAAAAAAGGAAATAGTGTTTAGTTGCATAACCTCAGAATTGATGGTGCATAAAAAAATTGATACATGTCTTACTGTAGTGAGAGAATAAAAATGTATTCCAGTCCCCATAATGGTTATGTTTGCCTGTCAAAAAACTGAAGGGCATGTTTAGTATGCCGAAATGGATTAATTAGCCAAAACAAGTGTAGGATACGCAAAAATCTCACGTGTTATGTTAGTCATGTTCAATTCAACTTACCAAATATGTGATCGGATTTAGAAGATATATATAAGGGAGGCGTGCTCTAGAAATAATAAGAAGAAGTTGGCATCCCAGTGACTCCTCGAACTAATTAATCTTACACCATAAACACTTTTCGTGCAATAGTTACAGAGACAGCAAAGGTATCATATTCAGATTTTGATGAGGTTTCTTATTATTGCCAGACTGCAGATTTAGAAGAATTTTGATTTATTTTATTTTCATATGAAACTTAGAGTCGTTCGAATGTGGCTAAACCTCTGCCATGCGCGGCCTTCTTTAGCGATTATGACTTAGGCAGCGCAATTGAACACAAGAGATTTATTTCGGTCTAAGCCCCGGAGGTTCGGCGACCACTTCTAGCATCTACATCCCCCATTGAGCATCAAAAAATTGGATATTCGCTCGGTTGCAATATATGCCCAAAAATGGCAACAAAAGTTATAGATCGTTTCTTCCAACACAAGAGAGAAGTACAAGATACTTATCTTTTCAATAATAACTGCAGATCTGCAAAATTTACTCAAGAAATTTCAACTTACCTACTGGAAATCACAACTGTAAGAAATCCCTTAATCTTACAGTAATCACGCAGAAAACACCGATTTCGGAGGCTAAATATAATGATCTCGGTTTTACAAGTTCGTCAAGAGAGATGAAGATCACAAAGCAAACCCTAATCGCTAGAGATTGAAAAAGGAAAACTCTCTCAGAAGAACCCAGAAGTCAGAAGATTCATCGAAGCCATGACCAAAATGAAATCGTGCGTGCATGTATATCTCTCATCAATAATGCAAAGATCAATGGTCGGGAATTACACATGTGTCATCATCTCATTAAAAACGTTCCAACTTATAAAAGTGTGATTCAGTAAAACACGAATTTGACCAAAAGTTTGGGAGCACATCACAGATCACAGGTTCGAGCCTCAACAATCTCCACCTTGCTACCAGAAATTTGGGACAAAAGTGCAACCAGGAGCAAATATCAACAATTTGATCTTCGTTTGCTCCAAAAAATCTGTTTTTACATCACAAAGTATCAATAGACAATAATTTCAAACAGTTATGAAACTTGTTTAAATGTATTATTTTAGTTCCCATGTTTGAAGGATTATATTGGGTAGAAACCTTACCAATTTTAGAATTCCTTTTGATATAATATCTCTAATAAAATGATATTTAATATCTATATATTTGGTCCTATCATGAAACATGTGTTTTTTGCTCAAATGTATAGCACTTTGGTTAACAGAGTATAGAATAGCATTTTCATCAACTTTGCTCAAATGTATAGCACTTTGGTTATCTGAGTACAAAATTGCATTTTCATCAACAAAACTAAGTTGACTTAGCAATCTACTTAAACAAACTCCCTCTTTAATAACATCAAAAGCAGCAATGTATTATGCTTTAGTTGAAGACAAAGCCACAACCTTTTGCAATTGAGATTTCCAACTTATTGCAGTATCGTAAAGAGTAAAGAAATAAGTTGAAGTAGACTTCCTATTATCTCTATTTCCAGCAAAATTAGAATCAGTAAACCCCTTCAAAGTTATCACCCCTTTATTCATTTTAAACATAAGACCTAAATTTAATGTACCTTTGAAGTATCTTAACAATCATTTTAAAGCATTCCAATATTCTTCCTTAAGGTTATTCATGAATGTACTAAGTATGCTGATACTATGAGCAAGATCGGGTATTGTGCATACAATTAGGTAAATAACAGATCCAATCACATTTGCATATGGAATTTTAGACATTCTAACAAGTTCTTCATCAGTTGTAGGACAGAACTTAGATGAGAGTTTAAAATGATTTGAAAGAGGTAATGGAACATGTTTAGAGTTAAACATATTGAACTTTTTCAAAATTTTAACCACATAATCATGTTGATGCAAAAATAACAAATCTTTTTCTTTATTTCTTAGAATATGGATGCCAATGATCTTTTTGGCAGAACCAAGATCCTTCATATCAATTCAGATTTTAGTTTCAGTTTAATATCATCATTTTCAGACTTGTTACAACTAGCAAGTAACATGTCATCAACATAAAGCACCAAATACAAAGAATTTTTTCCTCAATTACCTTTATAGTAGAGGCAAGCACCATAGCTGCTTCTTTGAGAACCATGTTTCAATACAAATGTATCAAACATTTTATACCATTGCCTTGAGGCTTGTTTTAACCCATAAAGTGATTTCTTTAATAAACAAATTACAATTTCATGTTTTAGCCCATAGAGAGATCTTTTCAATAGGCAAACAACATTTTCAGGGTTTCCATTAACAAAACCAACAGGTTGTCTCATATATATCGTTTCATCTAAATCACCATAGAGAAAATCAATTTTACATCTAATTGATCAAGCTCCTATTTAAATTGAACAACAAATACAAGAATACATCTAATAGTGGTGTATTTAACAACATGATTTTTTTTTTTCAGTATAATCAACACCTTCCTTTTCTGTTAAACATTTAGCTACAAGTTTAACTTTATATCTAATGCTATTATTCCCTCATTCACCTTCTTTTATCTTATAAATCCACTTAAGAAGTGAAAACATTTCATCTTTCATGGCAACTTTCCAAATTTTAGCATCTTTGCATTTAATAGCATCATTATAGGAGTTAAGCTCATTTTCAAATTCTTGATAAGTAAACAATGAAACAAAATCATCACGGTCAAACTTAGTTGGAGGTCTGATCTGCCTTCTCTCTCTATCTCTTGTGAGTTGATATTTGAGGTCACAATTTCCATTTTCAAGCAATAGTTTACCAGTTCCTATACCATTTACTCTATGGGTCCTGTTATTTTCCATTATTACTTGCCCCTCATTATGTTTTTCAAATTCAAGAAACTAGTTTTTATTTGGACACATATGAAAAGAATAGCCTAAATCAAGTATCCACTCATCACTTAACTTCTTTTCAATACTAGCAAGAACTAACCCATCTTCAAGCTTTTCCTTATTACAGACTAAGGCAGCTTCCCATCATCCAATTTCTTTCCTTTTGATTCATTTTTCTTCTAGTAATAATCTTTAATAAAATGACCTATTTTTCCACAAGAATAGCATTTCTTGCCTTTTACCTTATTTTTGGATTTATTTTTATCATTCCACTTATTCTTATTTTCATTTAAGGTCTATGAATGAAAACTGGGTTAACTAAATCCTTTTTCCCTTTGCAAACAATTTGTCTCCACTACGACTTTCATTTGATTAGACTTAATTTCAAGAGCCTTATTTCTAAGAGCACTAATGATTTCATTAGTAGTGATCTTAACTCTACCATATTCAAGAGCAACCTTAATATCTCTACATTTGTCACTAATGGAGTTTAACAGAACCATATTCAGCTGATCTTTTGAAAGTTTTTCATCACAGCTGGCGAGGTCTTGAGTCAATTTTGTAAACCTATTCAAGATTTCATCCAAGTCCACTGCAAGGTCAATTTTAAAAGAAAAAAAACTATTTTAATAGATAGCATTTGTTCAGAATAGTCTTAGTCACATATTTAGCATGAAGCTTAGGCCATAGTTCAAAAGCAATTTTGGTATCACCAATGGCCCTTTTCACACTATCAGACAAGTACAAAAAAATAGTACTTCAGGCAGCCTCATCAAGTTCAGTTTTCTTTGAAAGAGGCAAGTCCACATGCCAACTATCATCTAGAGTCCTAGCACATCTCATTTGCATTAGAATAGCCATCATTTTTTGACTCCACATAGTAAAATCACATCTCAGACAGTTTTCCAATCACAAAAAAACAGTGATACACTTAGTAATATAGTATTTTCAAGTTTCAATCACAGTCAATGAACATGAAGAGCAAACAAAGACGAACACAATAACAAAGATCGCAAACCTTTGTCTCAGAGGTTTCTCCAGCAAGATCCTCCAGATACACACCCGTACTGGATTTATCTCAAATTCCCAACCTCGTATGAGCCTTTGAACAAAGATTAATCTCCAGGGAGTTTTAGTGTATAGTAAATCAAAGGAAGAATTAAGAAACCCTAATTTTTGAAAAGGTACTTTACAAAAATTAAAATATCTCGCCTATCGAGTTTATAACTCGAAGTCTTAAAAATTTGCTTCACAGCAGTTCCCAAAATTTTTTAGATCTGCAACATATCTATCCTTTTTTGCAAAGATCCCGGTATCTTATTCTCAATCCTTGCTCTGATACCACTGAAAAGGCCCAGATAACACGATATTAAACAAGATTCCACAAAAACTCAAACAAACATAAAGTAAATTTACAGAAAATAAAGATTGAACTCAAGAGATTTGCTAGCAAATAAAGATTCCAACCATGACTTTCTTCTCTTCCAAATCAGAATTGCTAGCAACTAGGAGATCAGGATCAAAATCGTTCTCTTTGAAATTCCGACTAGTGTCAATCCTTAACATGTGCAAAGTTATCTCTATTTCTTGATCGTACTGCAAATCACCTTGATTAGAAGATCGAGTTACAGTCATACACAATCAACGAAACTCTAAAAAACCATGAAAAAGGATCAAGGAAAAGCTAGAGTAAAAGAAAAACGAAGAAAAATTACAATTTACAACTATGCTCCAAATGA
>CAIGRM010204056.1:0-14402 GCA_903798335.1 Fraxinus albicans | reverse complement strand
GGTATTATCTGTCTTCACAATAAATGGAGACCCAAGCAGATAATGACGCCACCCCCTAAGGCAGTGCACTACTGCCAACAACTCCTTTTCGTGCGCCGAGTAACGATGTTCTGCTTAATTCAGCTTTTGGCTCTCATAAGCTACTGAATGTCCTTCTTGCATAATGACTCCACCAAGTGCAAAGGCTGAAGCATCGGTATGAACTTCGAGTGGTTTAGTCGTATCTAGCAAGGCTAAAACTAGGTCAGTCCACATAGATTTTTTCAACTTTTCGAAAGCATTTTAGCATTAGGATGACCAGTCCCAATCCTTATCCTTCTTTGTCATTTTGGTAAGTGGCAATGCAATTTCTGAGTACCCTTTCACAAATTTTCGATAGTAATTGCATAACCCAAATAATGAACACACATCGTGGACATTCTTTGGTGGTTGCCAATCTTTGATTGATGTAACCTTCTTCGAATCCATGCGTATTTTGACAGTATGCATTCACCATCCGTTTCTGAGGGTATTCTACCACTCGATGAGGTCCTTCACATAAAAAGTACATCAATTTAGGAGTGTCATCAGATTTTCCCTCCGTTGCTTTTCTTTTATTCCAATTGTTATTGGTGCTACCATTATAGTTTCCTTGACGACTGTGTTTGATAATTCCCTTGAAAGTTACTCTGATGGGTACCTTGATAGACTCCTCCCTTATTATTAGAGTAACGCTCTCCCCCATTTGAGTTCGAGCTGGGTATATAAGGTCTGCTTCTACCTCCAATAGCTTGACTATTCCCCGAAGGTTGATATTTTCTGGACTGGGTTGATAGTCACTTAAACGTTTGGCGGCTCTCATGGCCGCGCTCAAATTAGTAACCTTCTATCTCTGAAGTTCCGTGCGTGTCCACAATTTTAAAACTTCCACGAAGGTGAATAGCTTATCCTTTTCCGACATGTATCGAATATTCAGCATATGCCCTGAAAAGACTTTCACGTACTCCTTGATGGAGCTCATATATTTTAGTTCTCGTAGTGCTCGTCGTGCCTTATATTCCACATTTTCTGGGAAAAATTGAAATCTGATCGCTTCTTTGAGTAGATCCCAAGAATCTATTCGGACCCTGTTGGCCTGAAAATCAGCATCCTTTGTCTGCCACCATAGTTTTGCATCTCCACNTCCCAAAAATCTATTCGGACCCTGTTGGCCTGAATATCAGCATACTTTGTCTGCCACCATAGTTTTGCATCTCCACTAAGATACATGGTAGCTGTTGTAACCTTTCTTGCTTCGTCTTCAATCGAAGTCGCAAGAAAGTATTGTTCCATATCAAATAATAAGTTCTCGACTTTTTTTGCATCTCTACTAAGGTACACGATTCCTGACATGACCCGGCCCGCCCCGGATCACCCTGTGGACCCAAAACGTGACGTGCGCCGATGGTAGATGCTCACTAGATGCCAGATCCACCACCAAAGCTGACTATGGGTTGCTACAAAATATCACGTATCACATGTTTATGAAAAATATAGTGTAATGGGCCCAAAATAAATATTAGATGCTGACTAGATGCCAGATCCACCACTAAGGCTGACTATGTGTTACTACAAAATATGCACAAGAATCGTATATTTATGAAAAATATAGTGCTATGGGCGCAAAATAATTATTTAGTGCTCTACCAAAATGCTTCAGATCGTGTGGCTATAACTCTGAAATCATTAGGTTCCTCAAGCTATCAAAAACCAATACTACCTGCACGAAAAATTGTAGAAAAATATATGAGCTAATAGCTCAGTGAGTGAAAATGTTAAAATAATTATATTTCCTCCTTTATACATTTTTATTGAAAATCAAGTGGAAATCATTTAACAGTTCACATTATAATAACGTATAATAACAACATTAATCAAGACGCGAGACATCTCATAACTTGATATAATCATCATTTCAAATCCATATCATCATCTTAGCATATCACTTGTAATCCACCAGAAATGTACCCTCTGATAGAAATCTGTAATCCGCCCCTCGGGCTAAACACTTTCGCCACGGGCCTTTGGCCCCTCCGTGAACGAAAGTGGATCTCAAAGACCTCTCATAATCAATACTAGAACAAGGCCAAACCCATAAGTGAACTATATGTACACAATCAGACCCCTTTATCCACAGCTGAGGCCCCTCAGTGAACTAGAATAAGCATATAATCATGGGTACTTTTTTGGTCGATCTCGATATCACATGTCTCACATTCCAATTCACAAATAATCCTTACACAAACTTTAAAATTCCACATATAACATAATGAAAGAATATTTCCACATGAATCATGTAATTAGACAAATAATTCACATAATTGCATAAAATATATAATAGTATAATTAATTTGACAATACTTGAAGAATATTTAAGTTTTTCCACTCACCAAGTCGTAGAGCAATCGCGACTTCAACCTTCTCATTCCAAATATTTAGTATGATATCTCGCACTCGTCCCAAAAGATCATATCTTTTCATAAAGGTGCATCAAGCATTTTCCCTACTATTGAAATAAGAATTCACTAAGGCTATGTTTGATAGCCAACATTTTCCTTGGAAAATGGAAAAAAATTCATTTTCCACCCTTAAGCCATGTTTGATGGCCTAAATTTTGCCAAGAAAAGGTTTTCCCTCCCCCCACCCCACGCGCCCATTTTCCTCAATTTTAGGGAATTCCTTTTCCCACCATTTTGGTGGGAAAAGAAAATTCCAGGTTCAGGCCAATTTTTTTTTTTCTTTAATGGACAATATTCATATAAAACGAAGTCAAACGAACACTAAACTTTGATGAAAAATATAGTTTTAGAGCAAATTTTTTTTTTTTTAACTTTTTGGCAATGATAACGAATTTCATAACCAATTGTAAAAACAATATTCACTTTAATGGACAATTTCAGTGTAAAATAAAGCCAAACGTGAACAAAAAAGTCCAAAATTTCAAAAAAAAATTGGGTGGAAAATTATACCAATCAAACGCACTTAATTAACAATTCTCTGAAAAACAATTTCTAGGCAATTACTTTCTCTGAAATTCGTTTTCTTTCCATCAATTTTCTACCATTACAATCAAACGGACCCTAATAGAAACTTGATGTATATTATTTTCAATCTCATAATCCTAATTAGGATCACAAATAATAAATACTCCTTCATAAGTTATTTTAACACCTAATCTCCAATATCTAACACTTAATTTGGTTTCATTCTAAAATATCCGAGAAAGTCAGAATATTAACAAAAATAGCACTGTACTTCCAGACTACTTAAAATATGGCACCTGTCTTTTTTTTTAATATATCTTATTGACAAAAATAGCACTCTTTTGGATAGAACTTCAGGAACAGCTCCTGTGTACTACAATTGCTCAAAAACAATTTAGAATTGCTTTAAAAATGGAGAAATCAAACCTCAAATCCTTAATTTAAGTGTTTAACATCACATAATCACAAGAAAATCAAATAATACATCTTTATCTCACAAACCCATTCAAAAATTCCACTCCCTTCAACACTAATTTTCTAATAGACATTTCTTTGCTATATTCCTAATTACAACCTCAAATACATATCAATAACACATAATTCTTACTAAACTTTGAATTAAAGAAAATTTTCCATAAACCCTAAAAAATTCAAGTAACATAAATTTTACTTACCTCTTGAAAATAAAAAGAATTGAGGAACAAAAACTCCAAACGTAAAAACCAGTACCCTTTTTTTTGCTTCTACTTCTTTCCTTCTTTTTGTTCGTTCCTTTTTCTCCCCTGTTTCTTTCTGTCCCTGCTATCTGATTTTGTTCCCCCAGAATAATAAGAATAGAATGGATTGATATATTTTTTAAGGTTTAAGGGATAAGGGATAACTATTAAATAATTGCAAGTTAAGTCACCATCCATCATATAACACAACATTTAAGCCATTAACTTCCAATAATAAATAAGTACATCCCCAACTTTAAATTTTACCTATCTTAAACCCTCAAGTATTGTCAATTGTAAAATAAACCCGAATAAAATAATTCACTCCATTTAAGTCCCTAATTAACTTTAACTTTAACTAATCAAACCTTTGACTAAATAATTCTTAACTTTAACTATAAATGAGTGGGGTGTAACAGTTTCGAAATTCTGAGCCTGGGAACATGCTCTCGTGCGAGGGCTTGTCCATCGCCAACCGCAGGTGGAAGTCCTAGTAATTGAGTTCTCAACACTTTCATTTCATCCTATAGATCATGCATGATAGCAACAACTTCAGTCATTGCTTTGCAAGCCCTTCGGCTTTCATCCAATTGGATGTTTAATTCATCAATTTTCGTCTCTGCCACCTCGACGTTTTCCTCGAGGTTCTCCACGGCATAGTACAACCTAGTAGTTGTCTCGTCAAGAGCATCCATGCACTGTTTTGTACTCCTCTTTTGGGGTCCTTAACACCTTGGCATGTCTAACATGTCATTGGTTTTATGAGTGTACAAGTGCTATAATTTTTCTAACTAATACTAGTTGAGCTGATTTGACATCTTATATGTTATATAAGTATCAAGGTGCAAACTTGGCTTATTTTGCTTGAGTAAATAATTATTTCCAATAAAAATCTCAAATCTTAGTTTGAAAAATAAGATACGGAAAATGTAAAGCAAATTAGGGAAAAAAAGAAAGAAAAGGAAAAGGGTACCATGCGAATCCCTTCTTGTACCCAATAATGCATCTCATTTTGTGCCCCTTTTTAAGAAATATTAAATAAGATGTATTATGTAGTTGATTAAGACACTCAAGTGTTGGGTATCGAATTTGTCAAAAGTTATTTTTTTTAAATTCCCACATTCAGGTGATGAAGCGGACAAATTGCCGCTTAAGTCTAGCTTGATAATTAAATTGAATGAGATTCTATACTAACACCTCAACTCTAGCTTGATATTTTAGTTGATTGAGATTTTTTGTGTAACGACTTAGGCTTCGTCCTCAAGCAATCTTCTTACATATTGTTCACTCTGGGAGAGCTTGATTTCATCTTACTCCTCACGAATATATATAGTGTCCTTCAAAATTTGAAATCAAGATCTCTGTCTTATGAGAGATTTAAATTAAATCTTGGTACCAATTGGTAAACTTAAGTCTATCATAAGGCAAAGATTTAGGATTTGAATTTCGAGAGACGTGATAAAAATTAGCGAGGGATTAAGAGAGAAGACGCTTTCGTAAAGACGTATAATATAACTATTTGGGCACGATGCCCGGATTGTTACAAAACAATTCGCATTTTTTGTAACAACTGTAGCCTCATGTCCAAACCATTAACTTATATAAGGAGTACTTGCCACCATGGCCCAAATGAAAGTCAAAAGACATGTATGCCTTGAGAGAGCAGAGTTAATCTTACCTCTCAAAAGTTTCCATTGCGTCCTCTGGATTCAAACTTAAGACCTCTGCACTTTTAGTTAAAGATTTTGTTAAGTTCAATTCCTGAGGATGCGGTAAAACCATGATGGGTAAGATGGGTTCAGACTCTCCTAGAGCGAACAATATGAAGTTAATGGCTTAGGCACGTAGCTCGAGTCATTACAAAAAATGCGCGCTTTTTGTAACGACCAAGTATCATGCTCGATCGTTTTCTTACGTATTGTTTAAAAGAATTTAAGTCCATCTTACCCCTCATAGCTTTTTGTTGTGCTCTCAGGATTCGAACCATGGGAGACACGATAGACAATCATGAGGGTAAGATGAGGTTAAGTTCTCCCAGAGCTTGGGTCACTACACTGCTTGTTGTCGAACTCCTTGGATCAAGTATTTTACACTCATATTCAATATTGTTGTATATGTACCTCATATAGAGTGGACCATAAGTTTTTGGATTAAAATGATCGACGCCGGAGGGGAGCGGAGCGCACCGAACTGAACGGAGCGGAACATGTGTATTTTTCTTGTAGGGGCCCTAAAGTTTGGTATGGACTTAGGCTTGGGTTACTATAAATACTGATGATATAACTTTATTATTCATAATGAATAAAAATCTCAGCTTAGCTCCTTGTGTTGATTTTTCTATTATTTTACGCTTAAAATCCAACAAGTTCTATTAGAGAAAGGTTTAGATGGCAAGTTCTTCGATTACAAAATTCAATGTGATGAAATTCGACGAAACAGGGAATTTCAATTTATGGTAGCGAAGGTGAAGGATTTGTTGGCGTAGTGAGGGATGGTGAATGTGCTATCTAGGACGAAGTTAGATGGTATGTCAGATGCCGATTGGGAAGAGCTGAGGTGCGAACAGTGGGTACAATTTGGCTCTGTTTGGCGGATAAGATCATGTATCATGGATGTAGAATCTCTGGCGGAAGTTTGGCTGACATTGGAGAGTCGTTATATGTCGAAATCTCTCACAAACAAGCTACATCTAAAGCAATGACTATACGAGTTCAAAATGTTGGAGGGTACAAATCTGATTCATCACACAAATGTGTTTAAACAAATTATCAGGGATTCGTTGCGACTTGAAATCAAGTTCAACGACGAAGATAAGGCAATGATATTATTGTGTTCTCTTCCTCTCCCGTATGACCACTGGTGACCATGTTGACGTGGTGTAAAGAGACTCTCAAATTGGAGGAAGTCACATCAACAATGTTGGCCTACAACCAGCTGAAACTATGTATTGGCAAAAGTTCACAGGGTGAAGGGTTGATTGTAAAGGGTTACAAGGATCGTGGAAGAAAGAAGGATAGATGACGTTCTTACATAGGGAATACGAGATCGAAATCCACAAATAAAAATAAAAAAAACGTCAAGTGCTCATGTAAGGTCATTGGAATGTGGTCCATAAAATTTAAAATGATCGATGATATGGCAAGGACTTTGAAGGATGTTAGGCATGTACCAGAATTGAGAAAGAACCTAATTTCCTTAGGCACTTTAGACATATATGGCTATTCTATAAGTTGGAGAGTGTGGCCTTAACAGTGAAGAAAGTGGCTATGATTGTGATGAAAGGTCAGAATTTGGCAGGGAACATCTACAAACTACAAACTACTTGGGAATACAGTTATAGATAGAGTTGCTACAACATAATATAAGTCAGATGATACTCTCATATGGCACATGCTAGGGCATATAGGAGAACGTGATATGATTGAGTTTCACAAGAGGAATTTGTTGAAGGGAGTAAAATTCTACAAGCTTGATTTCTACAAGTTTTGTTACTTGAAAAACAGTCCAGAGTTTCAAGATGGGAAAGCACAAGACAAAGGGTATCCTTGATTATGTGCATTCTGATATTTAGGGACTAGTAAAGGAGTTATCTAAAGGTGGATCCCAATATTTTGTTACTTTCATTGATGAATTCTCTAGAAAAACTTGGGTATAATTCATGAAGTACAAGTTTGAGGCCTTTGCCAAGTTCAGATTGTGGAAATCAGAAGTAGAGATCCAAAAAGGTTGAAAATTAAGTATTTCAGGACATACAATTATACCAAGTACATGGATTCACCGTTTTTGAAATTCTGTGAGGAACATGGTATTCTGCGGTACTATACAATTCGCAAGACACCTCAGCAGAATGGTATAGATGAGAGGACGAACAGAACAATTATAGAACAGACGTGATGTTTGAGGTTGAATGCAGGGCTTTCGAAATGTTTTTGGGCAGAAGTTGTGAACATGGCATGTTACGTCATAAACAGATCACACAAGCAGCGTTAGATCAAAAAGTTGTAGATGAAGTTTAGACATGCAATGAAATTGATTATTCTGGATTGAGAGTATTTGGGTGTCCGGCTTATGTGCATGTGTCTAGTGATCGGGGATCCAAGCTTGATCCGAAATCAAGAAAGTGTATTTTTCAAGGCTATGGAAAAAGTGTAAAAGGGTATAAGTTATGGGATCTAGAGGCAAAAAAGATGGTGATCAGTATGGAAGTAGTCTTTGATGAAGCATTCGTGCTTAAAGAGCCTTCAAATGAAGAGAAACCCATATCAGACGAGGGTAGCAGCAAGAGCCAAGTAGTGCAGGTAGAGTTAGACAATGTTGACATGGAGATTAATGCTCAGGGAGTGGACATTTCTAGTTCAAAAGAAGAACAATATTATAGTATTGCTACGGATAGACCACGTCACACTATGAGGCCATCGGTGAAGTATGGATTCGAGCATTCAGTTTCTTATGCACTCATTACCAGCAATAGCGATCCTATAACTTTCCAAGATGCTATTGGTAGTCAAGAGAAAAGTAAATGGAAAGAGGCTATGATGGAGGAAATTGAGCCATTGCATAAAAATGATACCCGAGATCTGGTGGAGCTTCCACAGGGGAAGAAACCGGTAGGGTATAAGTGGGTGTACAGAAAGAAAGAAGTACAAGCCTCGGTTAGTAGCTAAGAGATACTCACAGAGGAATGGAGTATATTATGATAAGATTTTCTCTTCGACATGAGACACGCTTTCATCAGGATTGTCTTGGCAATGGGGCCAATTTTGATTTGGAGCTAAAGTAGCTGGATGTGAATATTGTTTTTCCTCATTGTGATTTGGAGGAGTAGATTTTCATGGAACAACCAGAGTTGTTCTTAAATCAAGAATAGAGAATCTTGTGTGTAAACTGAAGAGTATTTATATGGGCTTAAGTAGTCTCCACGACAATAGTATAAGAAGTTCGACTCCCACATGATTTAGATTGGCTACATTCGCTGAGAGTATGATTGTCGTGTTTACTACAAAGTTTTTGAGGATGATTCATATATTTTCTTGATGTTGTATGTGGATGACATGTTAATTGCTACTAAGAACATGAATAAGGTAGACAGATTGAAGTCTTTGTTGAGCAATAAGTTTGACATGAAAGATTTGGGGCCTGCTAAGAAGATTCTTGTCATGGAAATCAACAGAGATAAGAAGGTCAGAAAATTATGGGTATCTAAGAAAATTATTTGAAAAAAGTGTTAGAGATGTTTAGCATGTCAGATGTAAAACCAGTACACCATTGGAAAATCATTTCAGATTGTCTAGTAATCAGTGCCCTAAGAATGAAGAAGAAATTGCAGAGATGTCAAATGTGCCTTATGTCAATGCAGTGGGATGCTTGATGTATGTAATGATGTGTACCAGATCAGATTTAGAACATACAGTCAGTGTGGTGATCGAGTATATGGCTAATCCCGGCAGTGAGCATTGAAGAGCTATAAAGTAGATTTTCAAGTACTTAAGAGGTACAATGGAGTGTGAGATCATGTTCGAGAGACAACATGATGATATTTTAGTTCAGGGATACGTATATGCAGATTATGCAGGTGACTTGGATGACGAAGATCCCATACAGGTTATGTTTTCACACTTGCATGTGGGCTTATATGTTGGAGATCAATGGTGCAGTCACTTGTGGCATTATCTACAACTGAAGCAGAGTACATGGCAACAATTGAGGCACCTAATGTTATGTTTGCTTCAGTGTTTTCTCCTAAGGGGTGAATATTCGTCAAGGTGGAGATTGTTGTATATGTGGCTCATATAGAGTGGAACACAAGTTTACAGGATCAAAATGGCTGATGCTGGAGCGGAGCGATGGCATCGACTTTGTAGGTTTAATTCACTGTTTGTTTTCCAAAGACATTGAATTGCCCCCCATGTACGGTACATGTGTATTTTTCTCGATTTTGTGGGTTTAATTTACTGTTTGTTTGCAAAAGACATTGAATTTCCCCCGCGTATGGTACATGTGTATTTTTCTTGTACGTGCCCTGAAGTTCTATATGGGTTTGGGCTAGGGTTAGTATAAATACTGATGATGTAACCCTATGATTCATACTGAATAAAAATCTTCACTTCGCTTCTTATTTGATTTCTCAATTTCACTTCTCTATTATTTTGTGCTTAAAATCCAACAAATTTTTTAGGTTTTTCTTTCCCCTCGAGTTAACTGCAGTAGTTTATTCTCAATTAGAAGGCTGGAGAATTTAGAAGTTATAAATAAATGTATTAAGCCCCGTTTGGCTCACATTATTTGAAAAAATTATTATTCGCTCTTCTATTTCAACCACACATTTTTCATAAAATAATATTATACGTAAATCGAAAAAAATTCTTCTTTTTCAACTACACATTCTTCAAAAAAAAAAGTATTATTCGAAAAATTGAAATTTCAAATAATGGGGGCAAAAGTCGGCTAAGAACTATTACAGCAATTTTGTGTCAAACACTATTGATCGTCCTTCATAAAATATGCCAACTAATCTAAATATACAAGGACTAATGTAGCTATGGAGCATCAACTGCACTTGATCGTTCTTCTTACCAGTAGATTAGTTAAGAATGGTGTATGTTGTGCATTAAAATGTTTTTCACGAGGAACTGCGAACTCTCCATTGGTGGCAGTGGGAATCAGAGGTGAGAATCTCAAGGATAGTTCATTTATTTCATTCATGCTTTGAGGGCGTCATTCACTTTTTAACAATGGAAAATAGTTGGAAAAAGTTCTCTAATATTTGCATGATTGGAATCTATTAAAACTCCCTTTGGTTGACATGAGCTTATGGTGTCCATAATTTTTTTCTAATCTTGTCCATTATCTCAATCATTAACTGATAATGTGGTACTGAACAGGAAGGAGGACTTGAACCGTCATCACAAGGAGATGTGCTATTGTAAATTATATCTCTAGCAACTAGCATAGTTCTATTTTAATTTTACTGGTGAAATAGCTAGTTCATAGATCCAGTTTTACTTGAACAAGTTGTTACTGTAATGCAAAAAATAAATTAGTATAAGTCATAATTAATGGAAAATAAAGGATATCGATTTTACAATCCTATTTCTAAGAAATTGCTAATAAACCGTGATATTGTGTTTGATGAAAAATGCGAATGGAATTGGACTGAGTTGCAGACAGGTTTTGGTTTCATTCAAGATGATGGTGAATTTGTTGCTGACCTATTAGAGTTTGTAGAAGATGGTGATGACCATGGTGATTCGGGTCCTTCAACACCTAGTACTATCCCTTCAACACCTAGTACAAGCACTTCCAACTCTTCCGACTTAACATCACCTAACTATTCTCCCTCAAGCACACCTCCACGAAAATGGAGATCACTGTAGGAGATTTATGCAAAGACAAAAATATGTCAGCTTGTACTAGTTGAAGATCCAAGCACATGAAGAGATGGAGGCATTAGAAAAAACAACAACATGGAAACGTGTTGAGTTGCCAATGGGAAAAGAGGTTGTGGGGGCTAAAATGGGTGTACAAGTTAAAGTACAAATATGATGGATCAATTAAAAAATATAAAGTAGGTTAGTTGCATGTGGTTATATGCAACAAAAAGGCATCGATTTAAAAAAAAAAAACATTCTCCTCAGTAGCCAAGTTTGATACTATCCGCTGCTCACTATAAATGGCATGTTTATCAATTTGATGTCAAATCAACCTTTTTGAATGGTTTATTGGAGGAAGAAGTATATGAACATTAGCCTATAGGTTAAGAGGTTGAGGTGAAGAGATAAAAGTGTATCAATTGAAAAAAACACTCTACGGTCTCAAGCAAGCACTGATGGCCTGGTATTAAAGGATTGATCGACACTTTATCAAAAATGGATTTCAAAAGAGTGCAAGTGAGCATACTTTGTATGTAAAACCTAAAGGAGCTAAAGAGGTACTAATTACATGTCTTTATGTTGATGATTTGATCTATACTAGAAATAGTGTTACTTTAATTAATGATTTCAAGAGGATTATGGTAGCTGAATTTGAAATGACTTATCCGAATTTAAGGAGTTATTTTTTTGGTGTGGAAGTGAAACAATGGAATGCTGGGATTTTTCTTTCACCACAAAAATATGCGAAAGGTCTTCTTGAGAAATTTAACATGAAATATTGTAATCCAGTTAAAACTCCAATGGTTACCAATCATAATTATAGTTTGGATGATGGAGAAGAGAAGGCAGATTTTCAAGTATATGGAACTTTGGTGGGGAGTCTTCTCTATCTCATAAATAGCTGTCCAAACATCTTGCAAACTACTAGTCTCCTATCACGGTTTATGCAAAACCCAAGCAAAATTCATTATGGTGCTGCAAAGAGGGTGCAAAGATATTTGAAAAGAACATGCTCTTATGGTCTTTTCTACTCTAACATTAATAACTTTGAGCTGTGTGGCTTTTCTGATAGTGACTAAGCAGGTTCCATAGATCATCACAAAAGCACTACGGGCAATCTTTCATGCTTGGATCAAATGTCATATCCTGGTGTTCAAAGGAGCAACCATCCATCGCTCTATCGTCTTCTAAAGTTGAGTACATGGCGGTTACTTCAACAGCCTGCCAAGCAATCTGGTTAAGGAGAATTTTAAAAGATATGAAACATGAGCAAAAGGAGGCAACATCAATCTTTTGTGATAATCTGTCCACCATTGCAATAGCAAAGAATCCAGTTTACCACAGTCGAACAAGACATATAGACACTCGATATCATTTTATAAGAGAGTGTTGGTTGCTGAAGGAAGTATCAAGTTGGAGTATTGCAATAACACAAACGAACAAGTCGCTGATTTATTCATAAAGTCACTTTCTCTGGAAAAGTTTGCTTATTTCAGAAATAAGTTAGGTGTTGTAGATTTTTTGCATTAAGGGGAAGTGTGTTATAGTAATGCAAAAAAGAAATTAGTATAAGTTATAATTAATCATGTTTTTTATTTTGTGTTTGAAAAGAGTCAATAGTTGTTATTTAATCCCTTGTTTTATGCATTATTTTAGGAATATCTTTTAATTTTGGTTTTCTGTTTCTAGAACTTGGAAGTAGTTGTTTTATTGTGTGTATATAACAAGTTCTCAACTGAATAAAATGTAATGCAAAAACTTCCATCATTGTGCCTTCTATATATTTGATTTAATTCCTCTTAGAGTAATTTCTAGTTTCCCTGCTATTTCTAGTGATGGTAATTTTCCCCGCCCCACCCTGTCTCGAGTCGCGGGGCTGGGTGGAGATGCCCCGCCCCAAACCCACCTCGTAAAAAATATATATATATATAAATTATTTTGGACATTATTTATTTTGAACATTTTTTTTATTTCAAGTGCTTGCTTTGGATATTAATGTAGTTAGTTTGAGCATTACTTGTTTTGGATTTTAAAATTTTGAATTTGTATTTTAACTGAAATTTTTTAAAAATAATAAAAATAAACGGGGAAGGAAACGGGGCAGACTTGCACCCCGTACCTGCCCAGCCCCTCCCTCCCTCCCTCCCTCCCCATCTAAGTTGGGGCGGGCCATGGAGGGGGAGTGGCTTGGCAGGCGGGACGGGGCGAGGGTGCCCCACCCTAAACCCGTCACATTGCCATCACTAGCTATTTCAGACTGTTTTTGTTACATCCTATTTTATGCAAGTCAAAGTCAATATTTATTTCAAAATCAAATGTTTGATTAGTCAAAGTCAAGGTCAAATAGGGATTTAATTGGAATAATTTATTTTTTGGGGTTTATTTTACAATTGATAATATATTAAGGATTAAGATTGATTAAATTTAAAGTGGGGGATATACTTGTTTATTATAGGAAGTTAAAGAACCAAATGTTGCACTATATGAAGGTTGGAGGACTTCATACACAATTAAGAGTTAGTGCCTGCTAACTATTAGCATTTTTGACCCATTTTCTATTCCCCCACACACGCAGAAGGTTGAAACGGTGGGAAAAAAAGGAAGGAAAAGAGGAAAAGAAAGAAGAAGGAAGGAAAGAGAAGAAGAAGAGAATTGAGGTAGTTCAAACTCGCTTTTTTTTATTTTCCCTTCTCTTTATTTTCTTCAAGAGTAGAGGAAAATTTCATACTTAAATTGCTAGGGTTTAATTTGTTGGCTTAATTTTCAGATTAAGTTGAAGGAGTACCACTGCGAGTTCAAGTTTCTTGATTGATTACCTTCCATTTACATTAAGGTAAAAAAATCCCATTTTTGACAGACCCTATAATTTTTATTTTGGTTCTTGAATGAAGGATATTTGGTGAAAACATTGTGATAATGAAATACTTACTTGGAAGTATGAAATTATGGAACAAGATGAACGTTTAATTGGTACTAGCTATCACTGGATTGAAGTGGGTAATTACGTTTATGTTTGGAATAAAGGTTATGTTGATGTATTAGTTACTAGTAAAGGGACTAGAAAGTGTAATTAGTTCCAATTTATTAAAGGAATAATTTGGAAAATTTATTCAAGTATCGAGAAATTTAGTTTAAGTATTATAGCATTAGATATTAAAGGTTTCTTGATTTGATAGTGATTAAATTGGTTATTCATCTCGTATTTCAGGTGGTGACGAGGAGATGGGAAACGTCTATCAGCCAGTCTAGCTTGTAGGTCGTATTTTGTGAATAAATATTTATTAAATATATACTGTATCCGAAAGTTAATTATC
>CAIGRM010204037.1:0-16205 GCA_903798335.1 Fraxinus albicans | reverse complement strand
ACCCAAACTCGAACACAAATCTATTGAAATTGAATCTAAATCCACCAAAACCAAGGTCCATTCCCAAATCAAACCTAACATCCACACCACACCCATCAAAACTTAAGCTAACCTTGACTACGCAAGCTCTAAAGTCCAACCTCGACAACCCAAACTCAAATTCAAAATCAAACCCATCCTTCAGCCAACTCAAGCACAATTCGGTCAAAACCCAATTTCAAGATTCAAACCGATTAAAACCCATATCTGTGGAAGCATGAATTGGAGAAGGGGAAAAGGAGAAACTCTAAACAGATATGAGCATACGGTGGTTTACAGATATCGGCAATATTTATGTTTTCTACTTTCTGGGATTCACATGTTGTGCATCCAATTATCTGTTATACCTGAATTTTAAGTTTAACTTACTACTTTACAATGAACTGTCAAGAATTACTGAGATAATCTGTCGGGACGGATAGCTGAACTATCGGCAACTAATGAAATATTTTCTCTAGTTAACTACTTTGCCTATAATGTTATTTCTACACAACTAATACTTGCAAATGAGAATGACACAAAATTGATAATATAATATAAAATGCTTAACGTCATCATTGTGTGATACAAAATACAAACCCTTGAACATCATTCCTATTTACGAGCTTTGTGTTCAAAGAACATGTGACCCAATTATGATCAACTCTTCCACACCGATTGCATTTTCTGATGCGTAGGCTAAACTCATATTATTACTCATACTTGAAAAGTTGAGATTCCAATAATAAACATTTTTCACAATCAATATTTCTGCATTTAATAGCATGAAAGTGGCATATTTGAATATTTAAATTTAAACAATAGCAAACAAATGAGATCGATAGTTCAAATGTGTATCCCGACATTTCGAAAATATCAAATTCGACAGTTTAACTGTCAAAACTAAGAAGCATTTAATGGATGTAATTGGAAGACATTCTTCATAACATTAAGGGTTGCTATCTTCATTAAAAAAGATTTGAAGAACCAAACCGAATTGAATAATAATTTGGAAAATTTCATATCATATAACCATGTTGTATTTAACAATTCAAAAATAGTAAGTTATAAGATAAAAACATAAATAATTTGTAAATGATAACATCTCAAAATGGAAATCGGGGTTTTTTATGTATGGAAATCAGTTTATACATTCATATGATTTTTTTTTTTTTGCTTAACAAATCATATTACCCAATGTATTATACATATATCCAATGGTTTCTAATACCCAACTCAAAACATATGACCATGGCATTAATGAGCATTAAATGCTCCCAAAAATGTATTTTTAAGGGTGATTTAAAGATTTCACACTCAAAAAGAGACAACCTTTGGTGTATTTTCAAATTTTGTGACATCTATGAAAATGTCCCTTATATTATTTATTCATTTTTCAATTGTTTAGATGATGATAAGTGCATTTTAATGCTAAAATTTTTTTTTTATGCACTTATTCGGACTTTTATTCTTATTTCGTTATTACTAAATTGAGCAGTTTTCTATTTAATTTTTTGCAAATTATGTTAATTGTAGGAAAATTCCAACTAAATGCAATTGGTGTGCAAAAAGTGTGACTTTAAGCTAATTTGGAGGACCAAATTCCATACACTTGCAGAATATTAAATCAACAATTTTTCTCGGTTGTCGAGGACTTTTTGATTTAATATTGATTTAAATTATTTCTATTTTTTTTTCTTTTTCTTTTTTTAGTTGATCTATTTGTTCAAGAAAATAGCTACAATATGCAGTAATTGATCCCGAGAATGATAAGGATGATATGCTTGTTGGAGAAATCTTCTTCATGCAACAAATTCACATTAGCAATTCACTTAATGAACATGGTGAGGGTGACTTGTAGTGGGATTATTTTTTACATCCTTGTTTTTGTGGTTAAAGTCAATAAGGAGATTAAAGTATTCTTAGCTGAGTTCAAATCGAGTAAATTAAGCAAGTCTTATCATACACAAAAAGCCAAAGATTTTGGAGGATGTACGAAGCTAGGTGCATAAGGATAATTTACGCAAGTTAAGAAAAACCTCCAAAACCAAATTAAAAGTGTCATGAAATGTCATTGTCCAAAGTCGAGCTTGGGATTATAAATCAAGAACTAATGATGGCGAGATTCTAGCTTCAGGTAATACGAATGGAACACTTCTTTCCAAAGATGCATTAGTTTCATTTCATACACAATCCACTTGGTGTTGGAGTTCTTTACCTTAAACAAACAATGGTGAGGGAATAGGGTTCCAACAACACCACTCTGGTGGAGATTGGTGAAGCATGCTAGATGTGTTCTCTTGCAGAAAAATTGAGGCCATGGCTCCAGAAAATTTTGATTATAAGTGGGCAAAAAGAAGAAATTACAAAAGGAAGGAATTTACAAATCTGCTGGAAAAATGTTAAATCTGAAGGCTCCAGTGATGACTCTGAGGCAGAACTATTTGGTAGAATATATAGTGGAGCAACACTTCTTCATCTGTGTCTTTGGCTTTTTAGAATTATTTGGACAATCTACATTTTTTTCATTTTGCATTTAATTGTACTCATTTTTTTGTTTATCGAAACTATGAAAAACATGATTACTTATGAGTTAATGTATATACTTTTGTTCTTTAATTATTATATGTTTGATGGTAATCAAATACATGAAAAAAAAAGATACCTAGGACTTTTTTACGGCGTGCATGTGTACGCTATAAAATGAGGCATCTTTTACAGCGTGCACATGCGTAGAGAAAAACTTATTTTTATAGCGTGCAAAATACGTGCCACAAAAATTTGATCAACGGCGCACATTTCCTTTTTTACGGCATTCACTGTATGTTGTAAAAAAATTGAGTATTTACGGCATGGCTTTATACGGTGTTCACATGTATTCATAAAGGACTTTTTACGGCATGCAACACATGCCACAAAAAGCAAACTCTGTTGTAGTGTGAGGTAGTGACAAAATAACTATAAAAAACTGCTTTTGCCCGACTAAGCATTGGATACGTAAATTTGGAATTTAGAAATCTGAGAAAGATTATCATCCTAGTTGAATGTTGGAGGTTGTGACATTTAAAGTTAGGAAGAATCATCACATATTGATATAGTGACTTTCATTGGTGAAACCTAACCAAACTTGAGCTTAAAATGAATGAGGATTGTGAAATCAACCTTCGAATTAACAACTGGGTATACGATTGAAAAAACAAGATACATCCCACAAAAGAGCAAGGAAATATTTAACTACTAGGGGTTGAAAAATAATCAACTTAAAGCTCATGATGATTACATTGACTATGTTAACACTCACATCGATCAATCTTTTAATAAGTAAAAAATTTGTTTAATTTGCAATTCTAATGAACTTGTTATGAATTGCTAAACGATTTTAAATACTTGATCCGAGTCTAGCAAAGTTATCTAATACTTTTACATTTTTGTTAAGTGTTTAATATATAGTCTTGCTCGAGATGAACAAAAGTTTAAGTTTTAGGTATTTAATAAGTATATTTTATGCACTTATTCGAATTTCTATTCTTATTTAGTTTAGGGAAAATTCAAACTTGAATGCCAGTGGCGGAAAATGGTGATTTTGAGCTAATTTGGAGTTGGTACTGAGCAATTAAAGATTAATGAGATTGCTCGAGATCAATACAAAGAATTAAGAGAGCAATCAGAACCAAACGCAAGTTTCGAGAGTGAAATTCTACTTTTAAAAAGTTTAGATACTAAATTATACACTTTCAAAACTTAATACAAGTTAATAGAGAATATGGGTAAATATTAAAATACAGAATGGACTCAATAATTGTAGTATTTTAAACTTGTTAATTATTATTTAGCTCTTATAGAAAAATATACATTTTAATGAACACATACACTTCTTAACACAGTATACAACAAGAGAATATGCAGAAACAGCCAGAAAAATGATACGTGTATATGCATATCTGATCATTAAGTTTAAGGGCTTAAGTTACATATTATGTAGCGATTATAATTGGAGTAATGCTATGTAGCCCAACTGGGTTACAACCACAGTTTAGGTGGTACTACATGATTAGCTAAATGAAATATGAAATTAAATAAGTACATATTATTGTCATCTAAATTCTAAAACGGCATATCCATAGAACCAACGTAAAATAAGATGCAAAGTGAAAGTAATAACTCGGGACCATTATCCCAATGAAAGCTAAAGGTAAACTCTAGAGGAATAGTCCCAAGCATAAGCCACTTCTAGTTTCAGCATATCCAATATGAAGATGCGAACCAGTGTAAAATCTACGCTATCAGAAATGGAACCTGTGTGGCAGCTTCGAGGAAAAGGAAAATGTGTGGGTAAAGGATTAACAGGGCTATTCTGTATTGGCAAGGCAGCCATGCGAATGCATATTTCTTCTTTGCCAAAGGAGAATTGCCTCGCCATTCTTTCCCACAATATGGAACAAATAACTTGCAGAAGGTCGTTTGACAGAAAAATAATGATCGTTCCATCACGTCAATGGGGCTCCGATTCAACTACGATCAGACCGGCCTGCTGAATGGATCCATCTTGACAGATCTGATGGTTCAAATTACATTGGATCAAAACCCAATGAGTTAGTTGATGTTTCGGAAGTAATGAACTTGTATTGCATTATTCGGTTTATTTTTGTGACTTGCTTTATCGTTGGGCATTTCATGTGGAAATCTGTTATAGTGAGTGTGCAGGATAAGTTAGATAACCTTTTTGCTTGTATTGATTGATCTGACGTCAACATACAATACAATTATAAGTCTTGTTTTTATTAAATTTGAGATAATTAAATGAATTATTTTTTGTCATGTTAAAGGTAAAACAATAGACATAAGCTTCAATCTAGAAGATTGCAGTGGAATAATTACCTGATTAATTAAAAAATTGAAGTCAGTGGAACCATGCATATATATTTTTGTATAGCTAAATGCATTGCCCGGCAAATCTCATTTGGCAGTTTGCGTTGCTGTTTTGCTTAAACGAGCTTAATATTTAGCCCTAATTTTGTACAAATAATATATTCTGGTATCATTCCTTGAGTTGTGATTTGTGAAGAAGAAGAAGAATATTTTTTTCTATTTCACAATATTAACCTTAATCTAACTATTCCATAGATAAGATTATATATTTATCATATGGAAAGACTTTTTTCTTGAGTTAATCTTGAAAAATTGGGAAGACATTTGCTCTTTACTTTTGAAAGAGACACTAGAATAATTGGTCAGAACAAAAAGGGTTTGAAAGTGAAGCAACCAAGATTATTGTCGACACTTTTTGTAATTTGTTTGGAAAAAAAAATCTTAATTCAACTACTACTTAGTCCTCGTTTGATTTTGATTATTTGAGAATCACTTCTCTGCCATACTCATTTCCAACCAAACATACTCTCCTACTTTTTAACTACACATTCACAAAAAAACAATTTTCAAATAATCATTTCTCTAAAAATCTTTATCAAACAAGTGCTTAAATTTTTTGAAAAATATATTATATTATGTGTAGAGCGAGACTTTCAATTACTTCCATCGGAAGCACAAAATTAGAAGATCTTCATAAAATGTGCAAAGTAAAAAATGGTCTTAGATTTTAATTTTTGTTTAGTAGTCTTGTTTTATGTAAACTGTTTTAGATATCTTATAGTAATCGATCATAACTTGATTAATATCAATGTCAACTCAATCAAAATCGACTTTTATTTTGTGCACTAAACAACAAAAGGCATCTACATTGGGCAGTAGTGGCACTAGAGCAGGGGCGGATCCAGCACCCGATGAGCTGAGGGCAGCCGCCCATGCTGGATCTGTTGAAAAAAAAGATTAAAAGAAGATTTTATATTAAATATATATAAACGTTAGTGCATAAATATTACAAGATAAGCATGTAGCTCAACTGGTTGAATGCTTACTTTCCATGCGAGATGAATGGGGTTCAAATCCTTCCACTGTCACTCTTTCTTTTAATGTTTTGACAAATAATAAATAAATAAAAACTTTACCAATTTTTAACCAATAAATGATGTTTCTCATCATAAATGTTACATGGTAAGCAATGTAGCTCAAATGGTTGTGTGCCCGCTCAACATGCAAGATGAATGGGGTTTGATTCCTTTCACTCTTTCTTTTAAAGTTTTGACAAATAATAAATACAAATTGTACCAATTTTTAACCAATATAGGCTGTTTCTCATATTGTGAAATGCTTGTTTTGGATTCAAAAGATTGTGGGTTCAATTCCAATCACCTCATCTCCTTCTTTTAATTTTTTTTAACAAAATAAATTGAAAACCTAAACAATTATATATTATTAGTTTTCGTGTCCGAAATTTATTTTTTCAGAAATTTATTTACTCAAATTATCATTTCATATTAGATTTTATCAATTTATTTTATAAAATCAAATTTGAACAATTTAAGTACTCATTTTTTTTTCTTTTAAGAGTTCGAAAAAATTAAGTCAAAAATAGTTCTAATTCTAAAATTAATGTTTTAAAAATTTAGCATAAACTTCGCTTAAGCTCGAGTTTGTCTTTTCCTTTTAATCATGTTTTAAGTACAAACTTCGTCTTGTCTCATTTAAATTCGTAAAAACTTGAAACTTGATCATCCGTATATGATTGACAAATGTATTTTTTTAAAAAATTATTTTGGGTTGTGTTGAATTAAATTTTCATATGCATATGACTTTTACGTTTTAGCGCATTTATATATTGATTGGATTTTTTAAAAATATTATTTAATTAAATATTAATAAACAATCTTGCTATTGCGGTGGTCAACAGCCGCCCTAACTAACTGAATATCTTGGATCCGCCATTGCACTAGAGGCTGGGGTATGCAGCAGTGGGAAAGGGAGGGGATTGATGGGTTGGAAGAGGGTTGAAGAAGAAGATGAATAAAGAGTATTTGAAGATACTGAAAAATACACGCTATTGCATAAGTGAGATTATTACTTAAAAATTGAGCTTTTTTAATTAAATAGATGAGAAGACTTTGGTTAGGCATGGCCTCGTTATGTGCACATAGATTATATTCCCAATTTATGAGATTTCTTCTTTCAATTTATTAATTAAGTTGGTATCAACACATAATTTGACACATAACTTTAACATTGAGCATATTTTCAAACCTTGATTTGATCGCACAATCTTAGTGTTACTATGTTGTAGATTAGATATAGCACTCAATCTGACCACTGTATGAATGACAAAATCATTGGACTTAACATGATTGTATAATACTAATGATTCAATTAAGTAGCAGATTGATTAATAAGTTTATTTTTGTGCATTTATTCGGGTCATATTACTAAGCTTTTGTGTCGTTTTAGTATTAGATTTTACTTAAAAGGTTAATTTCATCTTATTTCAGTTTTGGACCTGTTTCTAAGCAATTGAAAATGAAAGAAGGATCAATTGGTCATTGGATGGAAGTTTGGAGACTAATGTACATTTGAGTAAAAGTTAAAGCACTAATTTGATGTGGAGGACCAAGATGAAAGAAAAAATGAAGAAAATGACTGAAAGGAAAATTCGTGAACTTTTATAACTGCGTAGCTGCCCAATTATACCGCACGACCCTGAATTTCAATAACAAGGGCCGTTTGTTATGCCCGGCAACTGCCCCATTTTCTATTGGACGTCTGCCTAGGCCAAATCGGGAAAAAAATTATGTTTTCTTCATAATTCAATTCCAACAAGGAAACTTCCATTTGAGCTATATATGCACGATTTTTGGACATCTTTTGGGACTCTTTACGGGGATTATAAATACCAACTCAGGAGGCAAATAGAAAATCAAGATCAAATCCAAGAAATTCAAAATTGAATTCAAGAATTTCCGAATAATGAACAACCTTTATATCTTTTGCTTTCTTCTTCTTAACATGTTAGACTGGTTTTCTTCGTGCTAGGAAAATGATGAACCTTATGATATGAATTTTTGATCATTAGTTATACATACTTGACATTAAAAACATGTTTTTGGATATTGAATGATTTATAAGATTGTCTGTTCTCCACAATTATTGTACACAGTATTTTTGTGAATATGGTGACCTATTTTATGCATTTTAAAGATGATAAATAAGTTCGACGTATATAAATTATCATAGGGTCCGATAGAGGTTAGAAATATACTGTTATACATTATGTGAATCTTTAAGTATTCATAAAAATTGATGCATTCTTGTATGTTGCATCCGTCGTAGAAATATAGTCGGGTCATATATGAGAGTAGGTTTAACATTAATCGAGAGATATCGTTAAATAAAATATGAGCATTGATTCGTCAAAATTCAATCGTCTTGTCAAAGTATAGAACTAAGTTTAAAAAGGATTATTGCATGAGAATTCGAGATCCTAGTAGGTATGTTATCTATTAAATACATCAATTTTTATTTAGTATAATTTGCATTTAGCTTAGTTAATTTACTCATAATTGCATAAGTAGATTATTTTAGTTATAATTTTATCTCAACCAAGCATATCATATTATTCTTGTTTCGGTTAAGATCGTGATAATTAAAATTGAACTAATCAATCTCTATGGGACGATACTTGGACTCAAAATCCACTTTATTACTTGTTAACGAACCGTTCACTTGCGGTGATTTTAATTCGAAATATATTTTCGTGAACAACTTTTTGGTGCCGTTGCTAGGGACTGAGTTTTGAGTTTAATTTCATTTATTTGACACTAATTCGAACTTCTACATATATTCTTGTATTTTTATTTTTTTTCCATTTTAGTTTTTTTTCCTCTTTTTCAGGATATAAAAAAATAAAAAAAATAGCGTGATAACAGATGACTATGGCTGATTTCAACAAAATACTCATATGTGACTTCATCATAAGACAACAACAATTGATAGCTCAAGAAATTAACGAAAGAGATATGCTTGTGAGAGATTTTATTATAGGACAGCGACTACAAGATATAAAAGTGAAATGTGAACTTAATGAAACTGTCCTGGGTGACTTGGCTGTTGCATTATTTCTCTTACAAAAATTTGATGTGGGTGATTTGCCTATGATATTATTTCTTCCATGGATTATTAATGAACATCAATTAAGAGAATCAGATCCACCGAACATCCAACAAATATAACAAGAGGAGGAGATTTTCCATGTAAATGTCATTGTTTCTTTGCCAAAAGTTTTGGATACAAACATTGAACTCGAGAAATTTTCATTTAAAGAAGAGCATGAAAAGATCGAAAAATTAATGATAACAGGTGAAAAAGAATCGGTAGCATTCAAAGAAGGGAAAATAGGCATGCAATCCCTCGACTTTCTCGTTTGCTCAAAAAATGAATATGTGATTAAACCTATGAGGAAATTGAGGTGTGTATTGTTGAGTTCGAAAGGGGTGATGAGGATAAATCATACTACTTGGACCTGGGAAAGGTTAAATTTTGGAGGAAAATTGTAATATGGAACAAAGTCAAATTAAGCAAGCTAAGCAGGACCTTTGAAGACATATTCAAAGTGCCATGAAACACTAGTGAAAAATTCGAGCTCTAGACTTTATATTAAGCGCTTAATGGGAGGTTTCTATCCATTTTTCCTTATTTTGTTGCATTACAAGTAGTTTTAGGGATTCATTAATTTAGAAATTCGTGCATTTAAATGGTTTTCAACACATTTTAGACAGTACTTTAAGACTTGCATTAGTAATATAGGCATGTTTAATTATTGAATTCATTTTATTTAGGCTCATCATTAACATCCTAGCATTATGTCAAGCTCATATTGATGTGATATGCATTTTTAAGGTTACACCTTGATTTCAATCTTCTTAATGTTAGAAGATTAGAATTCTTCTTGGTGTGAATACATTACAAATATTTAAACCTTATTTGCTATCATTAATATTTATTTTGAATTCTTGAAACAGAAAGTTGAAACCTAGCAACAAAGAGAACATCTACAAACTGGACCAGCCTGATCCTTCTACCTATCCGCATATACCTCCAGGGAGTTTCTGATCATTTACTCTTTTATTTGGTTTATCTTTGTTTTTACATTGGGGATAATGAAATCTTTTTGCTTGGGGTGGGGGTAAGTATTTGGAGAATTAGGATATTTGTCGCTTGCTTTTCTACGATTTATCGGTTTTGTATAACTAATTTAATTTTTAAAAAATTGAAAAAAAAAAAATAAACCAAAAATAGTGTCTAGTATAGCATTGAACTGCTTGCCGCATATGATGATATTTGTTTGAATTGAGTATAACTTTATTTAGATCCTATCTTATACTTTTACTTAAGTGTTTATCCATATTGACTTGTTTACTTGAGCGCATAGCCATCATTGACTTATCACTTTTGTTGGAGCATGACTTGATTAGAAATCAAATTGCTAAAAATTAGTTTGGGGTGGGAAGGTTAGTGCTTGTGTTCACAGAAGTTTGCCTCATAAAGATTCTGAGAATTGAACTCTAGAGATTGGTGGTGTGATTTTAAGAAATTCTTACCATCTCTCTTCTAAGTTTACAAGTATCTAATTATGATCACTTTGTGTGGAAAAATGTATTTCAATGATTATTAGGTACCCACATGTATGAAAAATACCTTGGGATTGGAGAGAAGAACATAAGAAGTGATTTTGCATGGGGTGTGAGGAAAAACTGACCACACAAGGATTGAGATTATGATTAAATCAAAAACACTTAATTTGTTGTGTTCTAGTATGAGTGTGAGTTCAATATTGGCTAATCACACACACACACACACACACACACACAGAGATACACACAAGCACTAAGTCGAGCATCGGACAAGTAAAAATTTATTTTTGATGTTGTTTACATATTTCTAAAGTGTTGTTTAAATTCAAATCTGAGGCATATGGTAAGTCGTTTAACGTTGAATTTGTTATTGGAGATTTGTTTAGGTTAGTGATATGGTTTACTTCCTAAGTTTTGTTGTGTTTTATTTTGTTTGAGGACGAAAAAATGTTTTAGTTTGGGGGTGTTTAATAAGTGCATTCTTGTGCACTTATTCAGGCCATATTACTACACTTTTGTGTCGTTTTAGTATTGGATTTTACTTAACTTAGGTTGATTTATCTAATTTAAGTTTTGGACCCATTTCGAAGCAATTAGAAAAGAAATTAGGATCAATTTGCCAATGGAGGAAAGTTTGGAGCCTAATATGCATTTGAGTAAAAGTTGAATCACTAAAATTGAAGTAATTTGATGTGGATGATCAAAATGGAAGAAAGAATGAAGAAAATGGTTGAAAGGAAAACTCGTCAAATTTTTATAACTGTGCAGCCACCTAGTTATATAGCGCCCGACCCTAAACTTCAATAACAGGGGCCGTTTGCTATGCCGGGCGGCCGCCCCATTTCCTACCGGCCCAAGCTAAATCGGAAAAAAAAGTTATGTTTCGTTCAAAATTCAATTCCAACAAGGAAACTTCTTTTTGGGCCATGATAAGCACGATCTGTTTGGAGATCTTTTGGGACTCTTTAGGGGAATTATAAATATCATCTCTCAGAAAATAATTAGGGCGTGGAGAATGAATTGCAAAAGGATGTAAAGAACAAATCAAGATCAAATCCAAGAAGTTCAAAATTTAATTCATAAATTTCCGGGTGATGAACAACATTTATATCTTTCGCTTTCTTCTTCAAAACATGTTAGGATAGTTTTCTTTGTACTAGAAGAACGATTAAACTTATAATATGAATTTTTAATATTTAGTTTTAAATACTTGACATTGAAAACAAGTTTCTGGATATTGAATAATTTATGTGATTTTCTTTTCTCCACAATTATTGTGCACGGTAGTTGTGTGAATGTGGTGATCTATTTTATGCATTCGAAAGAAGGGAAATAAATATGTTCGACGTATATAAATTGTCATATGGTCCAATTCGGGTAAAAATATACCGCCATGCTCTCTATGAATCTTTAAATGTTCATAAAAATTCATGCATTTTTGTATGTTCGCATCTGTCATAAAAATATAGTCGGATGATATATGATAATATGTTTAACATTACTCGAGAAAGATTGCTAAATTAAGTAGGTACATTGATTTGTCAAAATTCAGTCATGCCGTCAAAGTGTAGAACTAAATTTAAAAAGGATTATTGCATGGGAATCCGGGATCCTAATACATTTGTCATCTATTAAATACATCAATTTTCATTTAGTATAATTGCATTTAATTTAGTTAATTTACTCATAATTGCATAAGTAGATGATTTTAGTTATAATTTTATCCCAAACAAGCATATCATATTATTCTTGTTTCGGTAAATGTCGTGATAATTAAAATTGAACTACTCAATCTCCGTGGGACTATACTTGAACTCAAAATCCACTACTTGTTAATAAATCGTATACTTGCGATGATTTTAATTCGGAATATATTATCATGAACAAGTTTTTGGCACCATTGTCGAGTCCTTCATGACCACTAGTTCATCAGGCCAGCCACACCAGCTTGATTCCTCCATTCATGAGTTTCTGATCATTTACTCCCTTATGTTTTTTATGTTTATTTTTACATTGAGGACAATGTAATCGTTTTGTTTGGGGTGGGGGTAAGTATTTGGAGAACTATGATATTTGTTGCTTACTTTTCAACTACTTATCGGGTTTGTATAACTAATTTAATCTAAAAAAGAACAAAAACAAAAATAGTGTCTAGATAGCGTTGAACGACTTGCCGCCTATGATGATATTTGTGTGAATTAAGTATAGATTTAGCTAAAATTGAACAACATTATATCTTATGCTTTTATTTGAGTGCTTATCCATGTTAGACTTGTTTACTTGATCACATAGCCAAAACTTATCAATTATGTTGGAGCATGACTTGATTATGTGAATTTAATTGTTGATTTATTGACCTAAATTTGAATAAAATCCCCAAATCCTTTATATTTAAACTTTTAGCAATTTGGAGGTGGGAAGGTTAGTGCTCGTATTCATAGAAGTTTGATGGTTTTGAGTTCTTGGGTCAGATTTTTGGTTGAAGGAGTTTGAGTTAAGGAGTCTAAAATGGGCACTAATCAATGTTAAAATTCGAATACTATATCAAAAGAAAATGTGATACATCTTACACTTCTCTTCGTAGCCTTTGGGAGTCATCGATCTAAATCTCGTTATAAATTTAGAAAGCTTAATGGAGAGAAGTCTTGCACATTGGAAAAAAAGAGAGCAAATACCCAAAATTATATATTCATAGTAAAAGAGAAAAAAGAGATTTAGATTATCAAAAGTCAGAGGTGCCCGATATAGACTTTGAGATTGAACTCTAGAGATTGGCGCTGTTACTTTGAGAAATTCTTACCATCTCTCTTCTAAGTGTACAAGTATCTAATTATGATCACTTTGTGTGAGAAATGCATTTTAATGATTATTAGGAACCCACATATGCTAAATGAGTGATTTTTTACTTTGGATAGAAGAGCATAATGAGTGATTTTTTACTAGATGTGTGAGGAAAAACTGACCATAGAAGGATTAAGAGTATTATTAAATCAACAATACTTAATTGGTTGTGTTTTAGTATGGGTGTGAGTTCAATATTAGCTAATCAAACACATACACACACACACACTAAGTCAAGCATCAGATAAATAAGAATTTATTTTTTATGTTGTTTGGATCTTTATAAAATGTTGTTTAAATTCGAACCTGAGGCATATTGTAAGCTATTTAACGTTAAATTTGTTACAGGAGATTTGATTCGGTTAGTGATATGGTTTATTTCCTAAATTTTGTTATATTTTGGTTTGTTCAAGGATGAACAAAGATTTTAGTTTGGAGTGTTTAATAAGTGCATTTTGTGCACTTATTCGGGCCATAATATTAAGTTTTTATGTCGTTTTAGCATTAGATTTTACCTAACTTATATTAATTTTATCTTATTTCAATTTTGAACTCATTTCTAAGCAATTGGAAAAGAAAGAAAAATCAATTGGCCAATAGATTAAAGTTTGGGTACTAATATACGTTTGAGTAAATGTTGAAGTACTAAAATTGAAATAATTTGATGTAAAGGACCAAGATGGAAGAAATAACGAAGGGCTAAAAGGAAAATTCGTAAAATTTTTATAATTGGACAACCACCTAGCCTGACCCTAAACCTAATAGCAAGGGCCGTTTGCTATGCCTGGGCAGTCGCCCATTTCCTAGTGGGCACCCACCTAGGCTAAATCGGGAAAACAAATTCGGGATTTCTAATATGATTCCAACTCTTATGAAAACAAAATTTTGGGATGTCTTTTAAAGACCTAGGACCGTCCAGAACCAATCACTACGCATTACAATATATTTTAAGAGATTTTGGGAATATGGAAGGAGGGAAGAAACACGAAGATCGATTTCAAGATTCGAAGATAAGATTCAATTCAAGCTTTATTAGGGTAATGTCGATTCTTCAATTTTTCTTTTATTTTCTTTCTTATAACATGTTAGACTAATTTTCTTTGTACCAGGCTAACGATGAACCGTGTAATATGAATTTTTAACTTTTAGTTTTACGTACTTGACTTTGAAAACACTTTTTTGAATATTGAATGATTTATATGATTTTATTTTCTTCACAATTATTATGCACGATAGTTGTGTGAATGTGGTAGCCTTATGCATTCGAAAGAAAGGAAATATGTTCGACATATATAAATTGTCATAGAGTCCGATAGGGGATAGAAATCTACTGGTATACTCTAAGTGAATCTTTAAGTGTTTATAGACATTCATGTATTCTTGTATGTTCTCATGCGACGTAGAAATATAGTCGGGTCATATATGAGAGTAAGTTTAACATTACTTGAAAGATATTGTTAAATAAAATAGAAATGTGGATTCGTCAAAATTCAATCATGACGTCAAAATGTAGAACTAAGGTTAAAAATGATTATTACATGGGAATTCTGGATCCTAGTGCATTTGCCAATTATTAAATATATTAATTTGCATTAAGTATAAATTGCATTTAGTTTAGTTAAACTATTCATTATTGTATAAGTAGATTAATTTATTCATAATTTGGTCACCAACAAATACAAAATATTATTCTTGTTTCGGTTAAGGTTGTAATAATTAAAATCGAACTAATCAATTTCTGTGGAACGAAATTTGGACTTAATTTCACTTTATTATCTGTTAACGAACCATACACATCCACTTGTGGTAATTTTAATTCATAATTTGTAGTTATAATAACATATCTCTTTAATTTTGTCGAGCATTTACTTATTTTTCCAGTTAAAATTATATGTACGCTAATACAACATTTCTTGACACATTCTGATACGTCAAGTATCAAATCATCTGTACAAAAAAAAGGTAAAAGAAAACGAAGGAAGTGCTGGTGAAGAACTGATACCTTGACCCCAATAGTGACATAATGAGAAATTCTCCGAGGGAATTGTCCAGGCATATCCAGATTTTAGGTGCTCCTTCTTGGTAATTCGTGCGGCAGCTCGAGTGTGGGAGATTAAAATAAATGTGGGGTAATGAGGAATAAGAGTGCGTGCTGAATTTACCTGTCATTTCACTCTAATTAATGTTAGATATTAATTATTGGATTAATAATTTCTTCGACCTATGATTATTCGTCCTCATTAATATCTGATTACTTTGTACAATTAGTGATATGGGGTTGTGGAATGTAGGGCTAGATGAATCGATTTTCATGGAAGATGAAATAACTTGGAGTAGACGTTCTATTGATACTATCTATCGTAACATCTAAATCATTGTAGGTTAGAAAATTTATTTTTTAATTTGTATTACTCGTGATATAATTGGATAAGACCATTATGAAACTTTAGAGAGATAATATTCCTTTTTTTTTATCTTCCTTATGGTTAGGTGAAATTAAAATCACAGTACATTGACAAAATTTTAGATCGAGTACTTTTATGAAATTTTGTTTGTCTCTAAACCCTTACATGTTACACTACAAGCTGGTTCAGTTAGCGTTTACACTTCCATGGTGAAATTAGAACCAAAAGTACAAGAGAGTCAAATGGACAGAGAATCAAATGGTAATGGATTTCATTATTGTTCTTCCATGTTGCATGGAGTATTTATAAGAAAAATCAAATTAAGGGCACTTTAGACCTTATTAAGAGCTCGTTTGATGAAGATTAAAATCCAATTAAAATTGAAAATATAACCATTATTGGGTCTTAATCGTCTAATAAAAGTCAA
>CAIGRM010204033.1:862-15734 GCA_903798335.1 Fraxinus albicans | reverse complement strand
TTTTGAAGACCAAACACGGACCACACAGCAACTTAGAGAATTATTTTATCTGACTTTGTATAGTTGGTTTATACCGCAACTGGTAATCCTATAGAGGGGTTGCCTAACTTTATGTATTTTCTTTCTTGCATAAGTTGATAATAAATTTCTTGTGTATTTTTCTTTGATGAATAAAATTATTGGATTATCTATCAAAAAAAAAAAAAAACTACTTGTAAAGATCTCTTTCTTCATTTGCTTTTTAAGTCAGTTCTCTGAACTCCTAACTGGCTTTGTAACTTCTGATTCATCAAGTTCTCTGCTCCTGAACCTCTCTGCCTTTTTTTTTTTGTTCCCAAATCTTCTATATTGAGTTTTGCTATGGAAAATGACTGTTATGTACTCATTTCTCAGAGATCATATGTTTTTAAGACTTTCTCTTGCTTCCCTTTTTTCCTGCCCTCTTTTCCTGGCTTTCTTTTTCTCATCACACTGGTGTGATCTGTTTGCTTTACAGCCAATCAAACTTGAGTTTGAGAAGGTTTACTATCCCTATCTATTGATTAGTAAGAAGAGGTATGCTGGTCTCTACTGGACAAACCCAAACAAATTTGACAAAATGGACACCAAAGGTGAGCCAGGCTTCCGACCTTTCCATGGGATTTTCATGTTATTGTGCTTATTCTGTTTTGTCTCCGTTAGTTAAGTCAGAATACCATACTTTTAACTAATTTATTAGGATTATCTGTTTTTATTCCCTTTTGATTTTGAGTTTCTCTTTTAATAGGGATTGAAACAGTTCGAAGAGATAATTGTTTGCTGGTAAAAAACCTGGTAAATGAATGCCTTCACAAAATACTCATAGACAGAGATATTCCTGGCGCTGTTCAGTATGTCAAAAACACTATCTCAGATCTTCTTATGAATCGCATGGATTTATCTCTTTTAGTTATTACTAAGGTAGGAAACTAGCTTCAATTAAAATTATTGGCTGCTTGTTAAGTCTCCATTTTGTTGCACTAACATTTCCAGCTTGATAGGGTCTTACAAAAACAGGAGATGATTATGAAGTTAAAGCAGCACATGTTGAGCTTGCAGAACGGATGCGCAAGGTCAAAAGAGTTCATTTCTTAGATTATTATTTTCATAACACTGTTACTGAAAAACGTGAATTTATCTGTTACGGCAAACACAGCAAATATTCAACGAAATATTACACTTTGTTAGCTTGCATTTTTATCTGTCTAGGATAAAATATATGGTGGTTGAGGGGATAATAGCTTTCAATGTTAAAATCGTCTGCTTCCTTCACTGTCAAAACTGATTTAGTGGAGAACACTTTGATACATTTTTCAACACGTCAAACTTGTACTTCAAATTTAAAACAAGAAATTGAATTTGTCATGTTCAACTTTGAGAGTTGCCTGGAATACAATATGGGAAGCATGACATTGCAGTACAATATTCCTTTACCAAATGCCATATAATGTTCTCATTTTTTAGATGCTAATTGCAGTTCCACGTACTTGCCAACAATACCAGAGTTTCATGTTATTATTATTATTATTTTTATATATATTCTTATTTTGGGGTGGGGCCGTGGGGGGACCAAAAACTGAGGTTAGTAAACTAGAAGATGTTGAAATATGGAGTTTCTAACAGATTCCTCAGCATATCTTTTCACTTGGCTGAAATGCTTCATATGTAATATACTGCAAAGTGCAACTTTTGCAAAACTGTTGGATCTTTTTCATTCGACTATGATCCTGATAAAAATTCTCTTATAGCATGTATGTCCTACCCTTCCTCTCAATTCTGCTGATATATTCTCTCTACTGGTGTACCTTCTTCTTCGACTGCGGATCTACTATTTATGTTAAAAAGCAATTGGTGTGGTAGCTAAACAGAGTCCTAGAAGAAATATATCCAATTTAACTATTACCATAGGCCTACCTCATTGAGCAGGCTTTTTGGTCATATTGATTCTCTTGTATGTCGTAATATGCACTCTATTCAGCATCATTTTATGGAGATAACTGTTGTTTCTTCAGTATCTTGTGTCAGGGGTCTTTAGATAAGTTTAGTAGTCAATAACAATTTAGTGTTGATGGTTTTATAAAAACGTTTTCATTAAGAAAAGATTGAAACTCCTTGTGACTTTAATTTATGGACTGATAGTTAAATTTTTGCTGCTCCATCCACAGTAGTTTTAATAATAAGAATATTATGACTATTTTTTATCAACAGCGAGATGCTGCTACTGCTCCAAATGTTGGGGATCGAGTGCCTTATGTCATAATTAAAGCTGCGAAAGGTGCCAAGGTAATCCTTTTCGTTAACATTTTAGGTGATAACTTCATTGCACTTGATATGCTTGTTCACATTGCAAGATTAACTGATGACAAACAGGCTTACGAAAGATCAGAGGATCCCATTTATGTGTTAGAACACAACATACCTATAGACCCTCACTATTACCTCGACAATCAAATTAGCAAGGTTGGTGAGGCAATTTATGCTGTTATTTTTGGTTTACTCGTACTCCTTCCATGCTATCAATAATACTGTTATTTGCAGCCACTTCTAAGGATCTTTGAACCCATCTTGAAGAATGCTAGTAAAGAGCTTCTCCAAGGGAGTCACACAAGATCCATTTCTATTTCTACTCCTTCAAACAGTGGCATTATGAGATTCGCTAAAAAACAACTGACTTGCATTGGATGCAAAGCTTTAATCAGGTAGAGAACATTGCCTGTTTAACACTCAAGCTTCTCATTAGATTCAAAATTCCATAGATTCTTTCTTTGATGTGTAGTTTCCTACTTTTTGTAATCAGAGCTTTAAAAGTGCACATGTTAAATTGACTGGTTCACGGGTATGGTGGACAGCAATATTTTGAAAAATTAAATTGACTCGTTCATGGGTATTGTGTACAGCAATATTCCGAAAAAGCCATGCATTTAAAAGAAATCTTGCAGTTGTGCATTTATTTTTCAATTACTTTCATTTCATTTTTTGTCCCTTAAAAAAGAGAAGGAAAACAACCCACCAAAATGAATGATAGATAAAAAAAAAAAGAAAAATAAAAAAAGAAGACAAAATAGTAGCACCAATAATTGGGCTAATAATTCTGTAAGTGTATTGACAATTCTTATGCCTTCAACCAGCAATTCAGATCATACTCTCTGCCCGCACTGCAAAGGAAGAGAGGCTGAACTTTACTGCAAGTCTATAGCTAATGGTATGCAAGAAATTCCTTTACTTTTCTAGTGTATTGGCATAATGTCAAAGATCTTACAAACTGTTTTTTTAAGTTGCTGAGTTAGAGCAGCTCTTCGGGAGGCTATGGACACAATGCCAGGAGTGCCAAGGCTCTCTTCACCAGGATGTGTTGTGCACTAGGTTAGATGTGTGATCTATCAACTTGGTTTTGTATATGCGCTTATATTGAGTTATATTTTGTTTGCAAATTTTTTACATTATATTGAGCCGTCACTAGAAATGAGGTACTAATCCATGTTGTCTAGTCTATATTATATCCTTGCGCTTGTCACTTAAAAGAAAAGGAGGGGGCAAGAGTTAATACAAGAGAGAACCAAAGAAAGGACATGTATGGTATTTCGAGTTTGAACTTCCGACTGTGGGTTGGTTTCCCCTTGTTTGCCTATGAAACTATTGGCATGTTTGTGCATGTTCTAATCTCCACGTGCGTAGTTCCCCGAGTACCCAACTATGGCCACTGGTTTTCAGTTGTACTCTTATATTTGCATACTGGTATGTTAGTTCTAATGGATGCTATATTTTTTTTTCCAGTCGAGATTGCCCAATATTTTATCGAAGGAAGAAAGCACAGAAAGACATGGCTGAAGCCAAGCTTCAATTAGATCGATGGAACTTCTGATCCACTACGAAGGTTGTTTGGCACTGTGAAACGGTAGATGCCTGTTGTAGAGTTCCAGATTTTTTCAACTGTGCCTATGGAATCTGAATGTATCCCACTGGTCGAAAAGCAGTTAGATTACTAGGACAGGTAATATTTCACCTCGTGGATGGTTGGTGTTGGGCTGATGGCTCTTAATGCCTCAACACCACTTCAAGTGAATGTATTTTGACGGTAAAATGCAATGTATAATGATTAAAAGATCGGTGAAGGTCAGCAGTTATGGATTTCCAGGATCCAGCAGCTGGTGTTTGATGGGGTGGATCATCATGTAGTCAGAGAGTAAAGATCCAGTTTCTGGCGTAGCATCAAGTTTCAGGGTAGCAAGTTTGTTTTTTGAAGATGTGTCAGGTTTTGGGTTGAGTTGGTACCCGTACTTAAAACAGATTCGACGAATGTAATTTATAATGCTTTCTTTCTTTTCGTAGCTCAACTCTTGTGAAACAAAATTCTAACAAGTAAAATTTCATTTAGAATGTTGCCAAAGCTGTTATACAAAGTATCTCAAATGTCTCTCATGCGCGGGGTACAAACACTCGTACAGTATGCTTTAAACATATAATTGTGATTCTATACATCTTTGTAGAACTAGTCTTGTTGAACAAAGTAAAATATATATGGCAATAACACAAATAGAAGCATTAAGCCTCCAATTACAAAGGAATTTTTCCTCTAGGATTCAACTCTAACTGGTTGAGCTTTGTTTACAGCTTCAAGCTGCAACCTCGACCTAGTCAAGAATATAGTCTTAGTCGAGTTGTTATGGGCTGCCGGCACAAAGGGCATGATGGTAAGGAGACGCCACAATCCTTGCATGTCTGAAATTTTATAGTAAAATTAAATGATGAAGAGAGTAGCATATGATACAACATGCTTAGAAACTAAATGTTAACTTACATTTCATTTTTATTTCATCAATGCCTCAATTTTACTAGTATAAAGCACAGATAGTCCTATATTTCAATGGTGGGACATAATCCGAATGTAGGTCAGATATGATTTACATAAAAACTTGAAGGGATTGGAGAAATTATAAACTTTTATATCTATAAATTACAAAGAGAAATTCTTTATAGGATTTACATAAACTTGTGCTACAAACAGTCTCAAAAAATCAGAAGAATATTACGAAGAATATTGTGGAAATATTATAATATCGTAAACAAACCCATATGAAGAAAAGAAAATATATTTCCTACACAATGACTCAAAATTTTCGGCAATTCAAGAACATGGTATAGACGCTAAAATTTGGGTAACAGGTTGGAGAAGTTTACCAGATGACCGCATCCAAAAGCCATGTCCTTGGGATTTGTCAAACAGATTGGGCATACCTTGACATGAAAATGGAATTTTCAAAGCCAGGAATACAATCAACATGATAAGGGTCTAACTGAGGATGAAAGATCACTTACTTGCTCGGCTGATGGTCCTGACTCAACTGGTTCAGAGCTTGCTGCATATGGGAGTGCTTTACTGGCATTATCTTGATCTATAACTTCCTTTGGAGGAGGGAGTGGCCTTGTAGGAGGACCTACATTGTATTTACTGTACAAAACAGATAGATACAAATTCCCACTTCGTCATTATGGTATATTAAAGTAGTAGACAGGGTATAAAGCAGATGAGGAACCAACTTTCAGAACAATTAACTCTAGGATCCAAAGATAAGCTGCATAATTAGAGGGATGGCATCATAAGTACTAATGGGAATTCCTAGCAACTTGTAACTATGGGAAGGACCTGGTCTCAACTTCTTATATTTATTAACATAAGAAAGGGTTATAAAGGGGAAAGAGAATCGACACAAGTAGAATCCAATAGCACCAATGATAAACTCAAAGCACCAACCTTAATGGCAAAAGTTTTGGAGTGATGACACCTTAAGCACTAGTGGTTTCAATATAAGTTCAAGAAAACAGAACTTCTTGGCCTTACCCTTTAGGTTGTAGCTGTAATGTCGCTTTATATTGCAAAGGAATCTCCATGAGAGAAGCAAGTGCAAAAGCTGCTTCTTTTTTTGCCATATCTGTGTGCTCAGACATGATTTTCATGAAGTTCACAAACTGCAAGGCACCATGTAGTAATATTAAAACTTAGAAAAAAAATAGAGTACGCTAATGACATTCACCGTCTCATGGAAAAGTCGAGCCTGAAAAATTCAACCAACTTTCATGATGAATCAATAGTCACCTGCTTTGGATTAGGAAAAGAAGTTTCCAAATTACATTGTGATGAAGCAGTAAGAACTCCAGATGTGAAGTACATTGTAAAGTTCGAATTTTTTCCAAAAAAATTACTACACTAAGAAATTACTCAAAAGTTAAAAATTTATAAGATAATTTCCTGTGTTAGTGGCATTATCAAAACAAAACTGAACTCAGCAATTTGACATGTCGACATGAGGATTACTAGGAAAGACAGTTAAGTGACACAGATGAACTCCGTATGTAAGAAAATTTTAAGGAATAATTCTGCACCTGGAAATTGTCAAATGCACGTTGAGTAATGTTGTCATCAAAATCTTGCATAGCATCCCAAGGTCCATCCCCCACACCAACGAGAATAATTGAGAGTGGATATTCACTGTATATTACATGCCACGTATTGCATCAGAGTCGAGGACCATGACATCAATAACCGCACTTATTGAAACCTTTTTACCTTGCAGAAACTATAGAATTGATGGTTGCTTGCTCTTGTGGACTAAACCTTCCAGGCGGTGTATCAGAACTTCTAGTGACCTAAATCCACATTCCAAGATAAATAAAAGTAAAAATTCAGAAAATAGTTTTCTGGTGAGAGGAAACTTCAAACAGAAGTTCATAAATAATGGCTAAAAGGGATATAAGAACCTGTCCATCTGCTATGATAACGAGGACATGATACTGCCAGTTGCTTTTTTCCACGATTTCAACTGCAGCATCAACTATTGGGGCAAATGAGGTTGGACCTACCAAATTAATGAGAGAGAAAAATAAATAAAAAATAATAATTATTAGGAGCATTTCTGAACTACCTTTTCCATCAAGAACATAGGAGAAACCTGAAAGAACAAAACAAAGCCCTATGTTCTAGTCTGACAATGATCTTTCTTTTCTTTTTAGTTCTCAACTAGAATTTCAGTTCTAAATGGTACCTTTGAAAGTGACATGCATGTTAAGTATATCGATCTACTTGGCCTACTAAGAAATTAGTTATAAAAATGCAGAGGCAAACCTATTAGCTTTCACCAAATGGAGATGAATCTTTTTACCAATGCCAATTGCATTCTAGCAATCTCATAACCATTTCAAAGAAATTGTACCAAACAAAAATAGATGGAATCAGAATCAAGACCAAAACCTGATAAGTGCAGATATGGAACAATTTCTTTATATCGTCTAAGAGCTTCCTCAAATCCATGGCAAGGCCGATGGTCAGCATAAAAGCTGAATACACGCTGATCGTGTGTTGTGGCTGGAGGGAGGAAAATTATCAGACTGCATATGTAAATTGGATCATAAAAATTATGATATGATAAAGTGAAGACTAACCATCACCGAATCCAAAACAAGGTATTAAATTGTCCTCATCAAAAGGAGATAAAGTTCGTCCAATGATAGAAATGGCTTGCTCATATGGATTGGGCGTGTTGCCAATTGCATGGAGGCTTCTCCTGTGGAATGACAACTTTCCTACAACCACGGATAAGTCAGATGATCCTCCCACTAATCAAGTATCCTGAATATAAGCAATGTTTTTTTATTCACCTGTCCATTCATTGCTCTTCGTAAAATCAATACCAATAATTAAATTGGATGATTCCAGGCCTGCTCCTCTTAATGCATTGGTAACCTGGCAACACAATAATCAGGAAACTTGATGAAATAGATCCAAAGTTAGCAACAATTTAAGAATAAATGTGAGTTTCTAAAATGAATTTTTTAGCCCCTCTTTAGTTTGTATCACTAAAGTACCTTTAAAACAGGGAAATTTTGTCAAGTGGTGCTTGACACAAAGTCGAACACCACTTAATACAACATCCAGTGGATTGATTTCATGTAAAGTGTCACTTGTATAGTATTTGAGCAAAGTTCCAAAATTTTGGTCTGAATAATTTGATTTGAGTATAAAACGCAAATAATACATTTATTATTATTTATTTGTCATCAATTCTTCCTTTTATCAAATTTACATGACCCAAATCATTGTGCTTAGGAGAAAAGACCATTTTTATAAGGTACTTCATCAAACAATTATTGTGTTCCACTCAAATGGTTTCAAGTTTAGCGACTTTGACTGAAAAGCGTTAACAGAATTTTCATTCTTGTCAATAGAACAGTTCCATAAACATGTTGGAAACACAAGGATGTAACTTTAGGAACGTGTCTCTAACCTAAAGTATAGGTATATTTTTCTTGTTACAGGCACCTGGAGCTAAAGCCTAGAGGAACTTTAGCATATGGAACTTTAGATGTGAAGCTCATACGAGCTAAGCAATTAGAACATAAAGATGTAATCCGTAAATCTGATTTATTTGTTCATCCACTACAGGACGAGATGAAATTGGCAAAACAATTGTAAGACGTTATACTTCATTTTGACTTTGTGTCCTTTTAGATTTAGATATGTATGAAATTTGAACATTCCCTTAAAAAAAAAAGATACGTATGGATAACTTACCTCTTTTACTAAGTAAAAAAATTAATTTTTTTTAAAGTAACTCTTACCTTAGAGTTAAAATAAATAACTTATTGATTTTCAACTTTCACCAATAAAAAATTTATTCATTCTAAAACGTACTAATATACTTATAAGCTAACTTTTTAAGATTAGGTATACAAGCTCATGGTCCCTAAACGGGTGGAAATCTCATTAATAAAGGTATAGCCTACCTCTTCCAAGGAGCTGAAGTTATCAGCTATGTAGGATGAATGTTTCTTCTTCCTATAGTCAGTATTTTCTGAACCATATGATGGAGGATGATCTTGATTACTAGTGCTTGATGAATTTCTTTCATGTTCTGGAGATTGATGTCGATAGCCAGCATTCACTGAATATCCTTCATATGAAGCGGGCTGACGTGGAAAACTGTTGTGAGCGTCATCTGGTGACGATTCACTGTTACCCATTATCTAAATACTTCAATCACAAAATAGTTCTGCGTAGACAATAATGAAAGATTGGATGAGCTTTACCTATTATAATCCCCACCCCTGCAACCCCATAAAAGATTATAATTACAAGTGCCCATATAAGAGACAATGTTTTCTTCAATGCAAGGAAGAAGAAATAAAAAATGAAAAAACTGAAATTGATTTTCTTCAGTTATCCTGCTCAAATTTTCTCGTGGGAAGCAAATGTTGAAAGATTGTGCGAATCACAGAATTTTTTACAAAAGAAATAACATATACAGAAGCCAAATGTTATTGCAACTTGTCCTAAATTGATTTCATAATCATTCTACTTAAACGCCTTGGATCTAATTGTATAACAAACAAAAACTGCACTAGCTTTCCCACCTCTGATACCATATAAGCAAACAAGAATTCAAGAATCCCCTTTAACTTTTCAGGTAAATAATCCATAATCCCATCACAGATACACAAACTAGTTCAAGATTATTGCTCCCCATATACAAGAATCTTTCCCCAAATCTAAGTCAACAGGAAAAATAATGAACACACAAGAAATGCAAATTTAGGAATCTGTCTCTTCAAAGCTAAAAGTAACATAATTGGTACAAATAGTTAAATCTGTATATACAAGTACACACATATACATATGAATCAATAAATAGAAAGATGAATATACCTGTTGCTTGTTGGGTATGCTGGATAGAGAAGTTGAGAACTGGAAAACACAGAAAAAATCCAAGAAGAAGCAGTACTTTGTAAGAAATACTTAGATAATTGATCGTAGTCGACAAAAGGCAATCGGTGGTAGGTTATTAAAGCTATTGCTGCATGTTCTCCAATTTTTGTATTCTTTAAATGTTAAATGCGGGCACATATTGTCCCTCAATAGTCAATAATAAAGTAGACATATTAGTAATTTTTCTAATTAGATTTTCATCAAAATCAAATCCTTTGAAATGGGGAATTCAAACTAAATATACGTCACAATATGGACCGTCTAAGTAGTCTAGCAAGTCATCATCCGTACTTTCGTCAGATATCATTTTAATAAATGATATCTGACGAAAGTACGGACTCATGCTTGCATCACAGTTATGCATTATCAAAGTTTCAATGCAAATTTTATCCCTTTGCATTATAATTGAATATCAAAACGATCTTTTGACCAACTTACGAGTGGTAATATTTAGATATTCATGAAGTCATTATTACTTTGCCATTGAAGTTAACTTTATTTATTTAGGACCACGCTTTTGCTGAAATTTTTATTTTCTCCAAATACTCGGGTCAAATACATGCTAAATGAATAATTAAGCTCTTTCAAAGAATCTTCGGTGAAAAGAAAAAGAAAATATATTCATAGAAGAATCTGATATTTGTGAATAATAATCCAAGTCAAGCTTTCAGGTCAATTTTTTTTAAGGGTTTTAACACTTTCAAATAAAAAAAATGAAATAAAGGAATTTTAGAAATGATTTTATGATTCAAACTTTGGTCGGATGAGACAATAGGGTGAGATAAACCTTGAATTAATGGCACAAAAAAAGGTCCCATCAATATATGCGTGCACGCAATGCATTTCATTAAGTAGATTCGAGTTTCTACATTTTATGAACACTCGAAATTTCCAAGATAGCTGTGAATATGATCAAAAATCTGGTAGAACTATAGAAGGTCAAATAGATTGAGCCATCTAAAGGGAAGATTGCAACAGCACATGACAGGCTAAGTCCGGTTCACCACTTCTTTTTGTGGCCCACCTCAACCCGCATACCAGATTCACGTGTGTCGGTGAGACATACTTTTTAGTAATAGTTTGATCGAACGGTCACTTTGTCACGTCAGCAAAAAATATTTGCTATTCACGACAATGGTCGTTTCTTGATTAAAAGACAAGACAACTCTTAAATATTTTATACAATCACAAATATAGGAGTTTGTTTAAAAAGACAATAATACCCTTTAAAATACAAAGTAAAAATCAAATACTTCTTACTCAAAATTTCAAAATCAAGTTACTTTCTTTATCTGTTTACTCTAACACAGATAAAAAAATCTTTCATTTTTCATCTGCTTCAACCTTAAAATCTCATAAACTTATCAAATGCTCAACAAAAATATTTCATTTATATCTAATACTTCGAATTGCTAAGAATATTTGCGTACGTTTAATTTCGTTTTCGTTAAATTGATATATTTTTTAAATCGTTAAATTTTATTTCAACAAATGCTATGTCATACGTAGATAATTTCATAAAAAATGGAGAAAAATAATATTGGGGTCAAACAGACAGAGTTGTCTGTTACGGACTGCCCGCACCATCAGGGTCGTCCGTTACGGACACCCTCTCTTTAATTTTTTTTTATTTTTTTCCTCTCCTCCTCTTCTTACCCTTATATTAATTCATTATATTTAATCTATTTTTTTTCTAATATTTTGATTCATAATGCAGATATGACATCAGCATGTGTCCCGATTTGTTACTTTGATAAATTTCAAAGGAATAAAAGTGGTCGATGTGAATGAAAATGGATGAGTGCAGAAAATGGGGATGCTACAATTTTGATAACAACAAGTATATCGTTTACGGAAATGTACCATGATATACAAAACACTCTCAACGTCGATCTCTCTCAGTACGATATGGAATTGTGATTTTTATTTCGCAAGCATTCAACCATTCTGATTCCACCTATAAAAGTTGCTTTTGAAGTGCAAATGAATTTTCTAATTAAATTGAACCAAAGCTACAGGTCGACTCCTATTTGTGTAAGTTTATTGAGGAAAAATGCCCCCGACAGTGAACACGAAGTTTTCGATTGAGGGGATCGTGACATCTTAAAATTAATCAATCAGATTATATGCTATTGTATGTAAGAAATAAATCTATTTCATAACACATTAAAAAGAAAAAAAAAATGGAATTAAAGTATAAAGTAAATTGAAATAGAAAAAAATAATTTCAAGTCAAGTAAAAGCAAAAAAACGAAAATGAAAAATAATTGTTGGAAAAGAAATTAAAATAAAATAATTATAAGATTCAAATTTATATAAAAAAAGAAATAAAAAATACACATACAAAAAGGTAAAAAAATGAAAACGAAAAAATAATTGATGAAAAGAAAATAAATTAAGAAAAATAAATAAAAAAGAAATTGAAAAAAAAAAAGGAAATACAAAAATAACAACAAAAAGGAAACTGAATTAAATTGAAAAAATGAAAATTGAAAACGAAAAAAATAAATGAAAAAAAGGACCGTGGTCCGGATCACTGGAAAACGGCGAGAGCTCCGCTTTAAAAATAACCATTTTTTGCCTATTTCAACATCAAATTCGACTTTTCTTCCATTTTAACTATCAATATTTGTATGAAACTCATAAATTAACGCATTCAATAAGAAAAAAAAATCAAATATCTACATTCACCACAATGAAATACTAAAAATTTCAAACAAATACTAACATTGTCAAGTTTAGAAGATGAACAGGGCCGTCCGTTTTGTTTGTAATCTTGAAGTCCGGATCTACTTTCTTTTCTTTTTCTATTTTCTTTCTTCCTTTCAAAGGGTATAATGAGTAACTAAACATTTTGTTTTGTTTTTGTATTCTTTTTATTTCATTTAATACTGGTCAAAGACCATTTTGAAAATAAGACCGAGTCAACCAGCCATTGGCCGATATTTCCTCAAGACAACAGGGCATTTGGGCTGAATTTATTGTGTATAAAGATTATCTTAAAGTTAAGCACAAAATTAAAATGATCTAATAAAGAATTAAATAATTTAATTTTGAGCATCTAAATAAAGTGTGGGCCGTATTATATGTATAGAGATTAGATCTATTAGGAGTGTATTTGACGATAGGCGGAATACATATGAAAACTATATATAAGGTTATAATTCCCAATTTATATACAATATTCTCTTTTTTTGTGTCGTCCCATCAACGGATTAATTACATGAATGGTCACTAAACTTTACATAAGATTTTTAGGAAGTTACTAAATTTCAAAAGTTTTCTCATTAATCACCAAACCTTATAAATATAATCACACCCATAACTAAGAATTTCAAAAGTTTTCCCTTAGTCAATTAACTTTACAAAATGTAAGCTCATCCATCATTCAGTGACTAACAGGGAAATTTTCACAAAGTTTATTGACTAAAGGGAACAATTTTGAAGTTTAGTGACTCACTGAAAACCTTACGCAAAGTTCAATGACCAATTAGGTAATTAATCGATCTTTATATTTTTTTAGTCATTTTTTTTTTGTGTACTCCTCCATAATTTTATTCTTTTCAGTATCGCCAAATTTAAAAAAAAAAAAAAAAGAATAGCCTTTTATTCTAGGGAAAATCGATAAAGTTGTCTAGTGACCTCTCTAAGATCAAAGCGGCAATAGATGATGGTTCTATGGGCTTCTTCAGCTTCAATTGTCTTTTCATCATGAGACACCTCAATAAAAATAAAAAAATCTATTAGATTATTAGCTAAAGATGCGTATGAATTTTAACGTTGAATACTATGAAGTCATCAATGCTGAAACAGTTCTCTTTTGAAATAGTTGACTCTTTGATATTAGAGAGGTCAACAGACAACATTGTCGATTATCCTTGAGATAAAGACTATTTTTTTTAGTTTGACAATGCTAGAGAAAATAAAATTGTAGAGTAAGAGTATAGAAAAAAGAAAAAGAAAGAAAACGACTAAAAAATAACATAAGATTAATAAATTATCTGATTGGTCACTGAATTTCAAAAAAAAATCTTGTTAGTCACTGAACTTTACAAATGTAATCACATCTATCACTTAATGACTAATGGTAAAAAATTTATAAGGTATAGTGGCTAACGAGGAAACTTTTAAAGTTCAGTAACCCTCTAGAAACTTTGCGCAAAGTTCGGTGACTAACAAGGTAATTAATCCTCCATCAACACAAGAATTCAAAGATAAAACATATTGAAGAGGAAGATCCAAAACCCTGCATAAAAGAATTTAAGAATCAAGAAGAAAGATTGAAACAATCAAATTGAAGAATAAGAAGTCGAGATTAAATGATTGCAATTTAAGCTTCAAGATTTAGGCCATGTTTGACACCCATTATTTTGAAGAATGAGTTTTTGAATAGTGATTGATGTAAAGAATGTGTGATTAAAAAGTAAGAAGAATTTTTCGGTTTATGTGTAATATTATTTTATTTGAAAAATGTGTGGTTAGAAATGAGTACTGTAGAAAAATGAGAATGAGAATGAGATAAAAAATGGGTGTCAAACAGGGGCTTAATATTCAAGATATAAATATGTTCCGCATTAATTAATTTTCTTGATAATTTGACATGAAGATCTTGGCAATTCATAATGTTTAATAGAGTTTATGTTTCATAATAATAATAATAATAATAATAATAATAATAATAATAATAATAATAATAATAGGTTCAAAACAAACGTATAAATGTAAAAAAGATTGAATTCTAATTCATAATTCTCGTTTTAATTTATGAAGGATTGGTATAATTTAAGAATGAGTAAAATATTAAAATGTTCAAGTACAGAAGCCGTGTTGTATAAATTCAGACATAACACACCATCCTCAAGTTTGTGTACTGGTCATAGGTATACATATTTCGTTCTTAAACTATACATTTCAACATATCAACTCAAAGAAAAAAACGAGAATCAAGAGACAACATCTTCTTCTCCTTAATTTGTCCTTTAACACAATACTTTACGAGTTAAACCATTTGTACAGGAAAATGGTTGACAGAAATTTTATAAACTCTCACAATATGTGGGATCCACCAAAATAAAAAATGAAAAAAAAAAAAAAAAA
>CAIGRM010204032.1:0-16240 GCA_903798335.1 Fraxinus albicans | reverse complement strand
ATAACGCGTATCAAACACGCCCTACTTAATTTCTCATTCAATTCCTAACCACCGAACCACTATTATTCTCATGTCAAGTCTCAACCATGGTTAGTATTATATTGCTTCAAAAAAACTTATAATTCACTTTTTAACGCTACAATAAAAATATTTGACTCCGTTACTGTCTAGAGACTTACATGTTCGGTATAATAGATGAAACATATACGAAGATCTTTAAACATTGCATTCCGCGAGTTCGACTTAAAAAAAGAAAATTTTCCTTTTAGTTTTCCATTTGGCAATCTTTTCACTCATATCTAAGAAGAGAATCTTGTCCTTTTTTTCTCTCTTTTTCTTTCTTCCTTTTTTTTTTTTTAAACTTTGTGAAGTGACTTACCCAAAGTTTATTCTAAAGCTAACAAAAATTAAGTGATGCTCTGTGCAAGTAAAATTTAAAGCACATGCCTTCATAAATTCTTTCTCTACGTGTGCCCTCTTATGGCAATGCTCTATTATAGAGCTATAAATTAAAATAATTTAGTAGCCATAGGTGTTTAAATTATGTCAACTTATGAAGTTCGACCACGTTAGCACCTTGAAAAATTTAACTCCCTAAGACTTACTTAATTACGAAGTTATCAAAAGTATTTTTTTAATTTATTTGAACTATGTGTGTAAATTAAGCCACGCTAAGGTGGCGAGCGCACATGCTTAATCATCATCATAGCTGACTCTTGTGTACCATCAATATTTAATTAAAAATATTAAAATAAAAAATTAATCAATGCCAAACAGTAGAAATGATTTTTAAGCCTAACGATATAGTAAACTGAACAATTAAAATGTTCATATACTATAAACGATCAATCAATTTATCGATAATTAGGATGATGCAACTCTAAGATTTTTCTTGACAAGCTTGTTTGTAGCAAGTATGACACCTTTATTAAAATAATAATAATTTAAAAAAAATAGATATATATGACGATCCACAGCCTTCTCGTAACATTAGGGCAGTAGGTTAATAAACCACAAGTTAACCGAACTCCTTAAAACGACATGCCCGTCATATAATTCCCTCACAGCCAAATCAAACAAATCCTTAGCCCCACAAAATCGGACAAAATATAGTGTCCTGATCCAGTATACACGCGTGCGATTATCGTACCACCTTCTCGGTTAACCATGGTTAAATCCCATTACTCCAGCAGTTTATATACAAACTGAACCAGTTCGCCAATACCACCAAAATATGATGATCGGAGAAAGAAACCACGATAGGCTGACCGTGCATGTACCTCCATGGTCCTTCAACACAGATGATCTGGCATCTTACAATATTAGTCCTATTATGAACGTTAACGGCGGAAGCGCCATCGATGACTCGATTAGGGTTTGTTTATTCGATCAGCGCTATTTGCCGTCGAACTCGATTAGGGAAGGAGATTTTGCGGTGGACGCGCACACATGTGATAATTTCATGATGTTTGAGTTTAAGGTGAGGAAATGCTCACTTGGGAAGTCACATGACTGGACGGAGTGTCCGTACGCTCACCCTGGCGAAAAAGCTTGCCGGAGGGACCCCCGGAAATTTCATTATTCCGGAAGTGCGTGCCCAGAGTTTCGTAAAGGGAATTGTAGAAAGGGTGAAGATTGTGAATACGCGCACGGTGTGTTTGAGTGCTGGCTTCACCCTGCGCGCTATCGTACGCAGCCATGCAAAGATGGGCTTAACTGTAAGAGAAGGGTTTGTTTCTTCGCTCACTCGGCTGACCAGCTTCGAATTCTGAGTCCACGAGCCGAGTCGTACGACGGATCACCACACAGGCTCGCTTTCACATCATCGCCGGATTCGGGTTCTCCACCGACTGAGTCACCGCCGATGTCTCCGATGACTCCTGCCACCGCCACCGCCACCTCCATGAGCTCCCTCAGCCGGTCGCTGGGCTCCAATTCAATCCACGAAATGATCGCTTCTTTGCGCCAGCTGCAGTTGAGTAAAGTGAAGTCCATACCTTCTTGGAATCTGCAAGTAGGTTGTTCTTCCTCTGGACTAGGTTCGCCCCGGTTTCCAATAACCCGACCCGGATACTTCAGTCTGCCATCAACCCCTACCAAGCCTGTACCCCGGACCGGTTTTGGGTACGCAGATGCCTGGGAAAAGGATGTTGGGTACGAGGAGCCATCTATGGAGAGGATTGAATCAGGGAGGGATTTGAGGGTCCAGATGTTCGAGAAATTGAGCAAGGAGAATCCAATCGGCAACTGGAGTCCGAACCCAACCCCGGCTCAGGTCCCGAACCATGACGTCGAGTGGGTTTCCGATATGTTAAACTAAACCCTCGACTTTTTCTTTTATTTTTCTCTTTTAACTACTTGATCAGTCTTAAGACAATGGATATCGTTTGATCATTAACATATTCAACTTTATTAAGCTGGTTTCTGTTCTGAATTTCGACCAATGTTGAGAAATTTGTGTTTTTCTTAACCTATTAAAAGTTTGTGAGAATGTATTCAAAATATTGGATAATGCTTTCTCTGTCTTTTTAATTTTTACTCAATATTATTGTAATTTATTTTTTATCTATTATTATAACATAATCAAGTGGAATGTGAACTCTATTTACTATAGTAGAGCAAAGGAACTCCTTTTTAAAGGTTAAGGATTAATTTGCCAATCAACTAATAGATGGAATACTAAGAGTGCAATTTTTTTCTCATATAAAGCCATGGGCCATTATAATATTTACGTACAGCTGATATTTTTGCACGTAATTGATTGAAGATGGGTAAAAAGTGGGCACAGTTGTCTTGCGTCATGTCAATACCATCATAAAAATTGTAATTTTCCTGTGGAAATTACCCAACCTTCTATTCAATTGCTTCAAGTCTTCGACCATTTCGCAGCGCGTGCTTAGTATACAGAACCACACAAGTGTTTCACTCGACCAGCCAACCAAGAAGGTCCAGGATGGACTTGTTGGCCAAAAAGAAAACTCGAGAAGTCAGCACACTTTTAGCTGTGTAACAACTGCTAATCTGGAATTTTGAGCATTTGCCTCAAATAATATACATACATTCAATATAGATGGAAATTAAGTGTTTCAACCAGTTGAAAACCCCGGTTCTTAACTTTCACAATCAGTTGAAATGACTTCAAATTTACCAGTTAAATAGAAAAGAAAAACGTTGCTTAAAGAGCCATTTCTGCTTGTAGAGCAGCGAGTTCATCTTCCTCAGCTGTAGGCTTATGAGAAGCAGGGCGAGCCGGTACTCTGCCTGCTGGAAACTGTACTGGAGCAGCAGGGGCTGTGGTTGCAGGCTGAAGAAGTTGTTCCTCCAATTCCGCACCTTCCAACTCTTCAAGCTCCGCCTCCAATTCATCCTAGAATCACCAGAAATATTCGCATGTAAGCACAGAAGTTCAAGTACTGGAAATAGTAAATAAAACACTGGATGGGCCTTAATAACTTCAATATATAATTAAAGCTTCAAAAACCTCAGTAGAATAGAAATATGACATATACCTCATCAAAGTCAGCTGCTGCACCAATGGGGGTAGCCAAAGCTTCTTGAATCGTCTTCATGTTCTCAGTCTGTTCGTTTATCTCATCCATTGTCTTGTCCACATCATCAATATTCCTGCAAGTTAGACGCACATAAAATGTAAGGTATTCTACCCAATACACAGGGACAGCAGATAAAGAACAGATTTATTCCATAAGACCTGCTTTTCTACATAGTTTAAATCAACAACTTACGTTGCTTTCTGCATTGCTTTCATTGCAGCTGCTCCAGATCTTAAAGCATCAACAGTTTCAGTTGTAGCCTTTGCACCTTCTAACAGTATCATCTAACAATGGAACGTTTGACATATGAACTCAAGTGAGACTTCGTCTAAGAAATTCATTAATTCATTGAACATTATGCAATATCAAGCAAATGGAAATTGAAAGCTAACCTGATCATGGATGCGTAGTTGGAAATTCCCAAGCTGCTCAATTTGTTGTTCATATAGCCTCTTCCTCTTCAAACATTGTATAGCCGCTACATGATAAAATGTTTAAAATTAACATCAGTTAAATTCTTGTTTTATGTAAATTCCTCGGTGTTACAAAAGGGATAAAGAAAACCACAATCATTAGTTGCAAGTTTCAATGCTCAACCTCTTGAATTATTCAAATCATACTCGAAATTTTTTTAGTTAATGACATCTAAAAATGTGTTAATTGAAAATTATGGGGAAAATGATATTATGGCTATTGATACAAGTAAAAAGAAGAGCTAAAAATAAAGAGTTTGCTGGATTGTATAAAGAAATTTACCCTTTAAATTTGAAGATGCTCTCAATTATGGACAAGATGCTCTTTAAAAAAAAGGTCTTGGAGACGCTCTAAATGTTCATACCATTTTAGTACAAATATCTTAGATAGACAGAATGACCTGAAATATTGAACTCCAGTATTACTGCAATAACTCGTGAATGCTAGAATTGGACATCTATAGTTTGTTCCTCCTTACACTAACTTATAATTTTTTTATTTTGGTTTATTATATTTTTTTCAGGCTTTTGTTGGGTGGGTTCTTGAAGAATTTTTGGATCATACCTCTTTTGTTTTTTGCTTTTGTAAAAGCCTTGGCCTTCTCGACCTCAGCATAAGCCTTCTTCTGAAGTACTGTTTCCTTCTTCTCAAGCATCTCGAGAGTCTACACAAACGCAAGAATGAAAAAGTCAATTTGTGGAAAGATAGATAACAATCAATACATCTAGGTAAAACTAGAGCAAGTTATAACTCTTGACTAATTCAAATGCTTAAAGCAAAAGCTTTAGAGTCAAACCTGGTCACAAATAGATATGTATGCTAGTATCAACTTAAGCACATAAAGAAATAATTGCTCCATAAAAGTGTAGCAAAACTCGCAATACTTTTCAAAGCCTGGACTCAGATGCCAAAGAATCCTGACTAGTTAATTTTGCCATTTGATTATATTTCCTGTTCTCACTTTCTAGTAAGCTATTTTCCAAATGACAACAATAAAAATGAAACACCCAAAATGTGTTTGTCATAGGACTACTTTTCATATTCTTTGGTTTGTAAGTAAATATCTTATATGTAGTAGCAAGAGAGGAAGACAAATAAACAGTAAGGCTATCCTACACTCTGATACCAGTATTTTTTGATGAAAAACTCGGCTTAAACCATACAGGTAGATTCCATTTCACAACAAGTGATAGATGAGTTCTATTTTAGGAGTAAATATGCACCAATTAGAGAGCGATAACCAGATGAGACTTAAAACAGCAACAAAAGAACCAAAGCAAGAAATTATTTGGAACTGCAACATGTTAATATGCAGGATATTATTATCTGCAAATACCACTGATGCGGTTTCCAATAAATCCAAGTTCACAATCAAGTTGTCAGCTTGGATCAAATAGCCCAGTGTCTGATAATCCCAAGCTGAAACAATTTGACAACAGACCACATCAAGAAACTAACTTTACATCGCTTCCTTCTTTTGCCTTTTTATTTTACTTTTCCTTGGTTTTCGTAATTGAAGAGTGCAGATTAACAAAACTATAGTCATATACAAAGCAACAACTGCAAAGCTTGATCTGCTTTGTATCAATAATTCTAACAATAGAAAACTGAAAATAAGATCAATACCGTAAAAAAATCTAAAACTTCAAATTTATTTGCATAAGCACATAAATTATTAACAAGAAAACGCGAAAAATTATACCTCGTTTAATTTATCAAGAGTGGTGAGAGCATTAGTTTCTTGCTTAGGTTTTCCAAACATCCGGGTAAACATCTTGGATCCGGTTCGATTCTGATTCAATAACAACTATTTTCTCACCAGTATTCCTCTGCAAACCAAAATACAAGATAAAAAAATACAGTTACAGGAAACTTTGGCACCAAATTTTTTTGTGAACTATGATCCCCTAAACAAAGATCAGGTTTTATTCAGAAAAAACAAATTTTCGTAAAATTAATAACCAAAATAAACAAACAACAAGCGTACCTGTTAATTGAGGGATCGGGTTTCCGATCAAGCAAGTTATGAATATGATTGGCTGATCGTAAAGTGGTAGTGGCTGTTAGGGCGAAATGTTGAGAAACTGCGAGGAAAGAAGAAAGAATGAGTATTCTGATAATTGTGTAGGGAAAACCATTTGATTACATTTTACTTCAGAGTTGACTTTGACTTTTGTGATTGGGTTTTGCTACGTGTACGATTATATATTGGACGTAGACCCCAAAATATTTCACGTCTCAATTAACCAATTCTCGCGCACAAGCAAGCAGTTTGTAAAAACAAGCTATGAAAATCTACGTTATTGGACGAAGTATAAAGAAATCCAAAGCCAAAGAAAAAAGATTTTTAGGAACATTTTCTAACCTATTTATTTATTATTAAACAATGAAAAAGGAAACCAAGTACATGCTCTGAAGGGCCATAATATTACAATGTTGACTCAACGCTTGTAATATATAGAGCACGTCTGATATACATTATTTTTGAAAAATGTATGATAAAAAAATATGAAAAAATTTTAAATTTGCTTGTAATATTATTTTATTAAAAAATATGCGGTTTAAAGGAAGAGAAAAAAATGAATTTTAAAAATAATATGTATCAAACAAAGACAGTACAAAATTCGCACATGCAATAAACACCCCTAACTACTAGGTGGTTAACATAGCCAAATCGTCGTCCCATTGTCAAGTCACATGACATCTTGTGCTCATTTTTGTCACTGAAATGTGAATTGAAATTAGCTTGGACAACAAGCTTACCACAGATTTGCTGCAAAACTCATGCCTACACCGGCAGGGACGGATGTAGGGGGATTGGGTCGAGGCTCAATCCACAGCCCACTGAATTTTAATTTCACGTGTAATTTATTTATTTATGTGTTAGCACTGGTAATTCGGTCTTGGATCCATTTTGTACACCGATACTTGAAATTGGTGCACACTACCTTCTGTCCTTTGAAGTCGGCTAATTCCACCCATGCCATGCTACCGTCATTTAAATCAGTATTGCATGCCTTTGTTTATTTCAAACGCGAGCACCACGAGTACATTCATACATACCAAAACGTTGCATTGCTTCCGTTCCACCAAATGTGCACATTACCCCACCATCACAAACACACGTCCAGCAATGGCATCGCCATCAAACAAGACAACAATCGTGTCATGTTCATTTTTCTCGAAAGGGATCTAACACTAACCATTTACGAAATATCAACTATTCATAAAACTTGACAAACTATCCACTTCGTACAGAAAACCCTAAAAATTATATTGTTGTGCTTTCGGCACTACATTGGAAGATCTATATTTAGGAATGGATGCGTTCTACTCATCCTATTCTATAAGGAATTGAACAAATCTAGCATCAACGACAGCTATAAAAATGGAATTATTGCTTCCATGTCTAACTATGGAACCAAACAGGTTCCAATTCGGTCCAATTCGATTCTTTATAATGTTACAAGAATTCCAAAACTGGATTGAAAATAGAAAAAATAGTGTCCAACCATTTCTTTAATCTAACAATACAAAAACCAATTAAAGATGACTCCTAATGTACTTCCATAATAAAAATGAGACCTAAAGTGCCAAGATTAAAAGAACCAAGTAAAAGTACCAAAAAAACCTGCTTTATCAAGTTGAAAAATAGACAAGTTAAGAATGTAACATGGAGTCTAAATAAACATCAACAAGTGTTTTTATGTGTTCAAATATGTTGCAATTAGAAAGCTATAGGCCCTGTTATTGTCGGCAATTGCATTTAGGATTGTGACAGGCATTCAATGACTGGCCCATCAAAATCAATATTATGAATTTTCAAGTGAGAGCCCGGGGGCAAGGGAAGCGCATCGGCCAGGATGGTATGGGTGACACTCATCGTGAATTGATTCTATGAAAATGTTGTCATCAACATATAAAAGATGGATAGGAGTTCTACCACCGGAATGAGCAAATCAGTTGACCACATGATCACCCTCTAAACGATCAAAATAATGTAAAATATAGAGATAAATTTTGTACTCGGTTAATTTCTTAATCCCTCTGGTCAGGCGCACACCGGTCGGTTTTTTTTACCAGATACCCCTAAAAACCATACATGAGTCTCTCCGCACGCGGCTCACGCCATTCAAGGTTCGGTAGTTTATGCCCACCGTCGTGCTCAAATAACTAAGAGTAAATTGATGTCTAATATAGAGAAATCACACCAGACATGTTTAGTATATTGAATTAAATAAGATTGGATACAATTTAAGGACCAAACACAACATACATACCAAGCATGTCACAATGAACATTGACGAACAGATGGAAAGACAAGAACCTTGTTACATTCAAAAAAACAACTAAAGGGGAAACACAACTTAGAAATTGTCTATTTTCATCGACTGGAAAAAATAAACACTCGCTATCACCTTTCCAGCATTGAGATTTTGTAAGCGACGTAAATTTAAAATTCAAAAGCCTAACAATATTATAAATTATCATCCATAAATATCTGTAATTGATTCTACAGGTCTGCTCTTCCAGGATACCGGGGGAAGGGTATGACATCTCTAATGTTCTCCATCCCTGTGGCGAAAAGAATCATCCTTTCAAAGCCTAAACCGAATCCACTGTGCTTCACAGTCCCATATCGGCGCAAGTCAAGGTACCACTCGTATGGCTCGAGAGGTAGACCCATCTCAAGTATCCTGCAAAAAATAACGACAACCCAAGATAGTACACTCTGTTAATCATGAAGCCACTAAATAAACAGTCTAGACTATGTAGACAAGTAAAAAAATAAATTCCTTTAATTATTTGTTAAGAAACCTCTTTTGGTGTGTAGAATACAACTATTTTCAGTTGTTATTTTTGTTCTCATAATCGTGTAGTGGAGGTAGCTTTCAAAAGATTTTCTACTCTATTGTAGTTAAGAGGTAGGGTGGTGCGTCCCCCTCCCTTTTGTACTATCTTTTCTTATTCAACAGACTTGTAAGCCTAGACTTTCTACTCTATTGTAGTTAAGAGGTAGGGTGGTGCGTCCCCCTCCCTTTTGTACTATCTTTTCTTATTCAACAGACTTGTAAGCTAGCCCGCCCCCCACTTAGTCACGGATGCATTTATTTCAATAAAATAAAATCAAGCACCATAGCTTTTTGTACCTATCTCTGAGGACCTCATAATTCTCTTCTCTTTGGCTTCCACCAATTAGTTCTCCCACCTGAAAAAGTAAATACAGCCACCATTATTAATAAGACACTCTTCCTCACAAGTTCATTGCACGTGAAAGATGAGACAAACAAAAACATTAAGGAGATACTGCAAGTTACAGTAGGAGAATTGTGAGACGTCTATATATTCGCAAAGATCTTACCTTTGGTACAAGCACATCCATAGCTGCAACTGTCTTGTTATCTTCATTCACCTTCATATAAAATGCTTTAATTGCTTTTGGGTAGTTATACACAATGACAGGAGCTTTGAATTTCTCTTCAGTCAAGAATCTACACGATTAGGCATGCAACGTGATCAGTAAAGCACCTAGCAAGTCAAATTACAGGCTATTGATGCCAAATACCTTTCATGTTCAGAAGCTAAGTCAATCCCCCATTCTACTGCATTCTCAAACTTCTTCTCTTTAGATGCTTCCTCAAGAATGGAAACTGCCTCTGTGTAAGTAATCCGGTAGAAGTTGGATGAAGCAACCATTTTAAGACGATCAATTGCAGTCTTGTCAATAAACTTAGCCATAAACTCCATATCATCATAGCAATGGTCAAGTAACCACTGGCAGAGAAATTTGACATAGGCCTCCGCACAGTTCATATCATCCTACAAAAGTCATTTCATTGTTGTAATCTCTTGTAACAACAGAGAAGGAATATTACAAAAGCCTCTAGATTACTTATCACTATCCGATTCATATATTTTGTTCGTTACATGTTTCATTTCATAAAACTTAGGGAGCTCATATTTTTGAATACTTAACTAAAAAAATTCCATCAGTAAAAGCAAAAACTTGTACAATCTCCACGCACGTTTCTTGGGCAATTAGGAAGCTTAAAAGCAACCAGGAATATTGAAGACCTAATGAATCAAAATAAATTGCCTATATAAACATTATAGATAACATGTAGAACAATTAACAACTGAGAGTCAGGTATATAATTATTGCTCCAATTCTAATCTTAACACACTCCAAAAATAATTGAATCCTCCTTGCATAACTAATTTTTCCAGCCCAGCTTTTTGGAAACAGCAACGTCAGACAATTAATGATGCCACATCAGCTTCTATATTTTAGAGCATATATGTTGCATCCCATGATATGTAGCTTTTATCTTGCTTTGGCAGTAGGCACTGCAGGAACTATAAATGCTCTAAATTTATGAGTTGAGTTGAATTAAATAGTTTACGACTAAAATACCTTTATATCAGCGAATGCTATTTCAGGCTCCACCATCCAAAACTCAGCAAGATGCCTTGAAGTATGTGAGTTTTCTGCTCGAAATGTCGGCCCAAAAGTGTACACACTACTGAGCGCACATGCATATGTTTCAACTTGAAGTTGTCCAGAGACGGTCAAAAATGCTTGGCGGGCAAAAAAGTCCTCAGAATAATCAATTTTCCCATCCTTCTTGGGGAAACCAGCACTTAGTCTACATCTCTCCCCCAGCTTAAATCTTTCTTGCAGTTTCAAGAGGTTCTCTTTAGCTTTAGAGAGCTCAGCTACAGAAGCACTAATTTCCTCCTTGCTTGCTTTAGAAGATTTAAGTTGAGCAACAGCTTCTCCTTTCTCCTTCACCACAAGCTCAGCAGCTTTAATATCGGCTTCAGAGGGAGCAGGGTTATCTTTCAGCTCCTTCTCTAATTTTTCTGCTTCACTGATTAGGGTTGTAACTTGGAACATCTCGCCAGCACCCTCACAATCACTTGTAGTAACAATAGGGGTGTGCACATAGAGGAAACCATGCTTTTGGAAGAATGTGTGAGTTGCATAAGCCAGTGCATTACGGATTCTAGCAATTGCAGATATCTAAACAAGTGAATCAATTAAAAATTGTCAGTGAGAAAATCATAACAGTTGAACTAGACATTTGCATAACAGAAGCAGCCTTGAAACACTAATGATTAAATTTGATCTAATGGTCTAGTGCTTAGCAAATTATTGATACCACCCACATAAAAATCCCAGCATCCTGGTTTTTGCTCAAGCAGCAAGTAATGACTATGATAGTCAGCACTAGATCACCACATTTAAAATCACATTTGCAGCCATATTTGATGTGCAATTCAAGCAAAAATTACTTGGATCTAGTATTTATATACAAACATGGGCCCACATTAAGAAATTTTCATGTTGAAAATAATGAATTTCTCTAATTCACATGGTAAAAGAGAAGTTAGAACTCACTGAATCATCCAAAAAAAGTGCAAGCATGCATTTTCATTACAATTTGGAAGTTTGAGAATAATAAATCTAAATAAACACATATCGAATGTGGCATTGGGTTTGACTTCGTTGATAAATGGTGGAGTAGCAAAGCATCTGCGGATTGAAGCAGACTCAGCTGCAGTGCATTTAATCAACAGACATCCAACATCCTCAATATATATATAGTGGGGTTTTGAACTTCATTAGTTTTAGCATTCAAGCAAGTCTTATTGTTACTTGTAAAACCATATAAGGAAAAAATAGAAAATTAACAAGTGAAGTAATTTCATTTAGCATATGTTTGGCTAATGTTTATAAATTGTTTATTAACCTAGCCACTGTTTATCCACACTACCCATGAGTAGTACCCACTTATCGACCGCTCATTTCTATTATTTATAAGTTACATGCGAAACATGGCATTAATAGAATCAAAGGAGGAAATCCAATGTGAGAAATCTAGTCCTTCAGCAAAATTCCAATACGCCTTTTCCTATTAACGAAAAGGGAATTTAGTTATAGAACATATAAAGTAGAGTAAGTTATCATTAATTTGAGCTTAAGCCCCCGTTTGGTACACATTAAAATTTTCATTCTCATTCTTCTACTCATTTTCAACCACGCATTCTTCAATAAAATAATATTTTCCATCACATTAATAACTTTTCTTCTTTTTCAACCACAAATTCTCCATCAATCTACTATTCGAGAATACATTCTTCCAAAATAATGTGGATCAAACACACCCTAAATTTTTAAATGAACAAACTCAAGAATTCAGCTTGTTCTCAATTCTCATGTGATTTAAAGCAAACCCTACCAGAAACACTATAAATGCACGTGTAAACTATAGACAGAAACCATCAGGCATATCATATCAAATGATCAAAGCCATCAAACAGCATATTAGTTTATATACAAGTAAAAGTTTTGCTTAAAAAATAAATAAAAATATGAGTGAACTGTACACTAAATTCAACTTGACCAATAAATTCTAAATTGTTTGTTTACACCCTGAACTTGAAAAATTATGTTAATCACACATATATGCCTGCTATCTGGACATCATCGAAAATCATTTCACTAACAGGAGAAAAAGATTCGTACAAATAACCACTACATTCATATGATAGAATAAACAAACATAAAAACACATTTAAGAGAAAAATAGATATTCATACAGTGTTAGTCCTAGGGCGAAGATGAACGACATCTCTGAGAAACTCGAGCGTTAATTTAGTTTTAGGCAATGGATACTTCCCCGCATCTACGGGGCCAACGTTGATAACGTTTTTCACTCGTAATTCGACCTTCTGCTTCGCGCCTTCTGGAGGAACCTTAAGCTCGCCCTCCACATGTACACAGGTCCCAGTAGGCACCAAATCGCTCAACTTATGCACGCCGGCGTCGACAATCACCTGCAAATTCCCGGGGCACGACCCATCGTTAACTTCCAAAAATGCGAAACTGCCTTTTCCCTGCTCCCTGCCGGTTTTCACCCATCCCCCAATTCGGATCGTGTGGCCTGCAAGACCAGACCCGCCATCGGCGCGGGAAAGGATGGAGTGTATCAGGACCCGTTGGGAGAATTGGGCCTCCTGTACGGCGTCTTTCATGGAAAGTTTATCCAATGGCGGCGGCACGGCCGAATCGAGTGACATTCTTGCAGTGAGGATAGGAACTGGATTGTTGCCGAGAGAGAGAGAAATGAAATGTTTTTTTTTTTATAAACCCTAGCTTTAATTGGGGTTCTTTTTTTATAGTGGATTATGGTAATAAATACCGTGTCAAAAACGTTGTGGTGCTCACCAATGAAGGTATTCCACGTGGTAGACTGATCCTTGATCCTTGATCCTTGGAGGACAAGCATAACTTTGTCTGTTTAAATCACATTAAAATTTTTATTTTCATTTTTTTACTTATTTTCAATCACATATTTTTCAATAACATAATATTTTTATCGTATCAATAATTTTTTTTAACCACACATTCTCCATCAATTTATTATTTCAAAATAATGTGACTCAAACACACCCTAAAATAATTTTATTAATTAATTAATTTTATGCTTCCTTGGAGGAGAAGCATAAGTTTGTCTTAATTAATTAATTTTTATTAATATTCATAGCCCATATATGCTATGTTTAACCCCAACACCCCCCCGCCTCCCCCCGCCCCCCCACCTTTCCTTTTTTTAAGGATAATAAAGGTGTGTTTGATTTGCTATATTTTTCGTAAAAATGTCATTTTTTTCGTCCAAATTTTTATTTTTAGAGTGTTTGAGTAACAATTTTTTTCATAAAAATATTTTTTAACTTTTGGTTATGTAACCGTATTTTTCTCAAAATCGAGGAAAACTTTTTCTTAAAGAATGAGTAGTTTTTTATTTTCCAAGTAATTCAATCTCTCTTTTTCTCTCTCATTTACCTATCAATAAAAATAGACAACTATAATATTTTATAGGTTGAAAACTAAATAAATTAAACACATTTAATTAATAAAATCTATACAAATAAGTTCTAGTAAATTGAATTTCCTACAATTTATTTTTATTTAATACAAATTTAATACTCGCAATCAAACACCACATAAATTTTATAATAGTCATTTTTTCGGTAATTAGCACATAACGTCCTTAACTTTTACTATTATTATGAAAAAACGTAATTACCTTTCATTTTTTAACATTTTCACCTTTATTTTCACATTTTATTGTTCAAATAGTCATTTTCATCAAATTTCTCAATTAAATGCTTTGAAATGATGGATATATCATTTTATTCAAATAAAACAAAAAGAAAAAGAAAGAAGCAATTGCAACAATAGTCTCAGATTCTCAAATATATTATTAAATGGGTAATTAGCATATAACGTCTCTACATCTCACTATTATTGTGAAAAACGTTCATACCTTTAAATTTTTTTGGCACTTTTTTCCGTAATTGCACATTTGATTGCCCAAACAATCATTTCTAGTTATTTTCATCTAATTTCTCAATAAAAAAAATTTTCAAATGAAAAATATGCTCTACTAGTTAAATAAATAAATAAATAAGAAATTAATTGCAGTTATAGTCTTCTTTTTTTTTTTTTTAAACTGCAAACGAGTCCCCCAATAAATTATGAAAAAATGAGAAATTTAAAAAAATTTAAAAGCGCAAACGAGGACCAAACAAATTATTAAAAAATTTAAATTATTTTTTTTTAAAAGGGCAAACGAGTCACAAATAATTTATTAAGAAAATAGAAATTAATTTTAAAAAAAAAAGTTCAAAAGAATCCCAATAAATTATTAAAAAAAAATTAAAAGTGCAAACGAACCCCGAATATATTATTAAAAAATAATGTTCCTTTTATTTATTTAAATATGAATGTATATCCATTTCATAATTTTTTATTGAGAAATTGGATGAAAAATTATGTAAATGATTATTTGCGCAATCAAATGTGTAATTATAGTTGAAAATCCAAAAAATGAAATACATGAACTTTTCACAATAATAGTGAAACGTAAAGACATTATGTACTAATTACTCTTTAATAATTTATTTGAGACTCGTTATCACTTTTTTTTTCTTAAAATTTGGGACTATGTTTACATTTAGTTCTTTTTTTTTTTTTTTTTAAACAGAATGGTATATTCGTCGTTTCACAACTTTTAATTAAGAAAATGAATTAAATTAACTTTTTGAGCAATGAAATGTGAAAATACTAAATTAAAAAAAATGTTAGGACGTTTTTCACCATAATAGTGAAAAGTAAGAACATTATGTTTTAATTACCCTAATTTTTTTAAGTACGTGTAGTTGAAAATTTTTTAAAAATAAATCAATTTACATATAAAATTATTTAATTAGGAAAATGTGTCATTAAAATTATTTTTAAAAAATAATTTTTTAGAGAATATGACTCAAACATGATTTTAATAAAAATATGTTCATATTTCCCTTTATTAAAATTTTAGTAATTTTAGTAAGACGGTATTTGCTGAGGATTAAATTTTTAGCAAATTTTAATAGAAATTTTTGAAATGTTTAGTTGAAAAGATGTAAAACTCACAAAAGATGTTTCTATTGATTGTTTGACTTGATTAAAATCAAATTTTAATCTGAACCAAATAGAGGTTAATATTTTCAAATTTAGCCAACGTTTTAAGGCCAAACTTCCTTTATTCATATATTTCGTAAAATTCAAAAACACCACACTTATTTTAAAATTCATTTCCATATATTTATAATTTAAACCATTACCAAACATGATTTAGATTGTTCTCATGTCATAGGGTGGTGAATTCGAAATAAAAACTTTCATTAATTTGAACAATATTACATATAGCGTAAATGGGTGGCCAAAAATGAATTTTTGAAAAATGTGACTAAGCGTACACAAGACAAACCTCCAATATATTAAGTGAATGTCACTAACTTAAGCTGTCGGAAAAGTTGAGAGCTACATTAGCACGTTTTTTAAGTGAATTTGATAGCATTGAATTGTGTATTAAAGTGTAAAATAAACTAAAATCTCAAGGAAATCATGTCTAGTACTGCATAAACACGATCTTGAAGTTCAAACCTCGGAAACACGGTCAAGTTTCCCTTTACCTAACTAAGCAAATTTCATCTTTCCCAGTTGCCCTAATTTTATATTTACCCACCAAACCGTTCAACCACTGTAGAACTTCAACAGCATAATGTATGGACACTGGTAATTGAGCAGAGCTTATAAGATGCAGCCATGCCGTCGCACATTTTAGAATGATATCAACCTCAATGTGAAACGACTCTTTTCCCCC
>CAIGRM010204012.1:0-13916 GCA_903798335.1 Fraxinus albicans | reverse complement strand
CGAGTTATTTGTGTATCATGAATATTAATAAAATAAATATGTAATTATTGTAGAGTCTTAAACTAAATTTGAATGATTGAACATTGGGCTTGGGTTAGGAATGAAGTTAGTTGGGCAAAAATTAATTTTTGGGCTGACTAAATTTTTATTCTTTTTGATTTTCACCATAAATTTGGGCTAAATTTTCTTTTTTTTTACAAGCCAAATTGTTTTTGGGTTGCGGCAAGGCCGGGTCCTCTCAATCCGCCTCTGGCTTCTTAGTAAAGAAATTGATATACATTCCATGGTCGAGTACAATCTTTTTTACTTGAAAACTGGTTATCACTTCAATCTCACAAGTATTTAAAATCTTGTTCACGTGTCTCACGTGTGATATCTCCAAATGTGTAAGTCATTGCCTTGTAGAAAGTCTTTAGTGGCCAAATACTGAAGACCATGTATTCAAGCTGTAAGCAGCTTCCACTTTACAAGTGAGAAAGAATGATAAAGGTAGATGTTTACGCTAGCAAGTTTTACATGTCCAGGGTGAGTTTGGGATGTAGAAACATCACTCAACCATCCATCCACATGATTAGACAACCATTTTTGGTCGAGAATCGGGAAGAAAATGGCAACAATTTTCATTATATATGATTTGCAGATAAAACCCTCACAAACAACAACTTTCAGTAAGATAATTACCTCTATAGTTGAGGGAACTAGAGGCCTCTTCCCTTTCAGCTCTCTTGTCAGAAATTCAAGTTTCTTATCCTCATCCCACTCACTGTAGGTACCCATATCCAGATACCTGGTAATTTCATCAAGTGTTTCTGAATGTCTGACAGATTCCTGTAAATCATGGAAGAGTTGTTAGAACATATTGCGTAGAAACATCACAAGGACATCCTCTGGTACGGAGAACTACCTTATAGATTAAAAAATAAAAAAGTACAGAAAAAGAAGTGTTAGAACACAGTGTTTGTTGGTAAGGTGAACTAAGTTGAAACCTTGTTTATTGTAGTTTACAGTTGCCTAATATTGTTTACCAAACTTGCCCATAGTGTTAAACATCTTAGCCAAGTACCTGACGAAGATCAAGCTTCATTAACACCATCCCAAAAGTAGCAACACGCCTTATTAAGTCTCCTAACCGACCATCAGCAAGGATTCCAGACCCACAAGATTGCTGCAAAAATACAATTCCAGACAAAATATCACATACCAAAAGGTGATATATATTGGCTAAAATCTAACTCGTTTATTTTATTAACCTTTTCTTCTTTTTCGGGGAGAGACTAGGCAAGGAAATAAAAGGCAATTAGATAGTGAAAGATACCAGTGAGTCGTAGCACAGTAGCAGGGGTTCAAGAAGTTGATCTGAGGTTTCAAAATATTCCCAAGGATCATATTCACAAGGAAGATCCTCAAGAAGAAGTTCCAGTCGCTTCCGTGTCTTCAAGAGCTAAATTAAGGACAAAATACAATCTTTTACTTTGTAATAATAAAAGAAAAGAATGGACAAAGGCCCAAGAAAGAAGCAACACATTTTATCTTCTATATATTTTAGTCGACCCCAGTGTTGAATATTATCCAAGTAAAACAAAAGAGGACTAAGCCATTGAATGTTGGAACAACATTAGCATTAAATGTGGATAATTAATTGAGATAATCCATGACATAGCTATTAGCATCTGGTCAAAGAGAACACTATCGAGTAAACAACCTTTAGCAAAACACAATTCCACCTAAAATGTAGATCCTTCTCACTGCATTCTTGAACGGGGTAAAGGAATTTGTTCATTTCACCTTGGACAAAGAAACCAGTAAAAATTCCTTTTTAAAGTCTAACCAACATTTCATGCAGTCGTATCATTTACTAGATAAATTAGTGTTATGTCCCTTCTAGACTAGTTTCTCACATCTATAGAAACAATTCTCAACAAGCCACATTTATATAAACTTTGAGACATGATTACGATTAAGTGGATCTGTCATAAATTATAATTCTAATCATTGAAATAACGTAATAAGGGAAACACAGATAAATCCTTACAAAATTGTCCTATACAGAAGGCCAAAAGATTTTGTATAGATCCAAAAGTTCCAATACACCTATATTGCCATACCCAGAAATTTTGGCAGAGTTAAAGTAATTTGGTGATATAAAATTACTCTTGATATATATATTGAATTTTTGTATCCCCTCTCTCCTCATTGTTGAAAAATTTGACTCGAGACCTTTTTGGGCCAGCATGGCTATATTAGATTGAATTGAAGGTGTCATTTTTTTTCTGATAGTCTTCAGATAAAGGGTTTGGAAGTAGAAAAATGACAATCTTGGGTTTTTAGATTGTTCATAAAATTCTATGAATCATTTGGATTAGAAATTTTTTTTGATGGGCTCTTTAGTACTTTCCCCAAAATTTATTCTTAATTAACAGAATACAATATTCTTTACCTTTGAAAAAGTCTTCCTCCTAGACAAAGTTAATTTTTTCGAGTACTTTTTTTTTTTTGAAACAGTTCATTTCCAGTACTGAAACCTTAAACAAGCACAAGAAATGTCAATAGACCAGAAGTACTAAGCAATCAGCATTGAGGCACAAGAAAACCTCACAAAAATCTCAATATTTTCTGGTTCCAAGGTCTAAATTTGATACCAGAAGATAGGTAGCCACCCACATAGCAGATGGAGACATTTGTGCATGTATGAACACATGTGCGTGATGATCAAGTGGTACATTATTGTAATTACTATATCTTGTTATCGGAAGTGAAGCTTAAATGATGATTTTCTGAATTTAAATTATCATCTATCTGAATAGCAGTCCAACTATAAATTTCCCTTCACTCAAAAGCTGCAAACTTAGTAATTAGAGAATAATATAATAGTAACACAGAGAAATGTTCTAGAATTCGGTTCACTAATGAATTTTTATAATAATAATCAAAGTTCAGTGAATAGAGAAAACAGAAAGTTAACATAATGAATTNTTTATAATAATAATCAAAGTTCAGTGAATATAGCAAACAGAAAGTTAACAAGCTATTTTCTAACAAAAAAATTCACCACACATGCAAAAGCACAACCAGGAATGATTACCATTTCTTTCACAAACCCAAGAACAACTCTGTAAGGTACTATTCCAGGTTGCTGAGAAGAGCTTGGTTCCAGAAGCCTTTGGAAACTGGTATGACCTATTTGAGATTCAGAAAATAGTTTCCTCTGAGCTAAAAGTTGACTGGAACTGAATGAAGCAGCTTTTGGTGTCACAGCAGACTGAGTATTACCCAAGTTACTACCATTTCCATCTCCAGTTGTTCTAATTGAAATTTTACCAATAGTAGAAGTTGATCCTTCCACTCTGGAAGAAGCCTGACCATCCTGCTAAGAGAGGAGAAGAGGGATGGAAATCATCGAGGTGGTTCACATTGAAAAAGAGAAGACAAGAAAGCAAGAATGTCACCCGCTTAATAAAAAAAAATAGTGTCCCTAAATTTGAATTACCTGACAATTCAGTGGCATGAACTCTGACCCAAGAACGTCTAGTGGAGGATAGCGAGATTCCACGTTGTTGCATTCTACAAAATGACAAAAGTTTCTAAGGAGTTGTGCTCATATCATGCCTAAACAGATGTGAACAAATGCATTATCAGGATCTTACAAGAAGAGCAAAGAAAGTACGAACTATAACAGAGAAGAATGCACATAATAACTTTATATAGTGAAGGTAGCATTTAGTCAACACTAGAATTATTTTAAAAACTAGCATGAACTAATGGTCCAAAGAGCAAAGTACAGGAAGCCATAAAATTCCCAAAGCCTGCAGTATTTAACATCTTAGAACTCCTTATGAAATGCAATAGCAATTGAAGAATCGGGCTAACGCAACTGGTAGAAAATGAGGTAAATAAGCTCCAAGCTGACAAAAGTATTTTGCCACATAACCAAGTTCTAAGACCACAATTAAGCAATCATCCTAAACCAATAAGCATGAGAGGACTATTCAGTAAGTACATGATGCCTTAAGAATGTTCCTAGTGTCTCACATGAAAAAACAATATTCTTAGGAGCAAGCAGAATCAATCCTTCAAAAATATTGAATATGAAAAATTATGATAACATCAAATTCTCAAACATTTGGGGTCTTTTACATGAATAATTCTTTACCATTTTGTATAAAATAGGGCTACAGGCTACCTCATCTCAAAACGTTCCCAATAAGTTTGGAGTCGGCTACATAACTCCATTTATGTCACTCCATTCAATCATTGCTAGGTCTATTAGAAGATTCAAAGCAACTATATATCCTTAGCAAGCACAACAACAGGTCATGATAGTTTTTCTCTACCCCCTCCCTCTTATAATCCTATCTAGTGAGATCATGTCACTCTCCTGAACATATAAGCCTCTTTAGTCTACGCAAAATATGTTTCAACCACCTGAATTTATGCTTCATCAGTACCGCCTTTAGTTGTTAAGCATATGTTCTCATTTCTTACCTTATCCAGTTTAGTATACCAAACCTCCATCTTAGAATTCTCATTTCATGTCTTAGACATTTTGTCAACACCTCTTGCCATGTTAATGTCAGCCTGTCTCTACTTACTAGTTTGGAACATATTGAAGTCTATGCAAGACAGTCTCAGCAATTTAAATTGTCCTCCTAATTTATTCTTAATTGGTGCACAACCACTTGTTGGCATATAGCTTCATTTTCAATTTAATTCATTATATTGTGACAGGAAATTCATCTAACATCCTCATTTTTGCTATGTTCATTTTTTGATAATTTTTTCCTTTAACTAGGTAAGTATCTTCCATTATTACGTGAAATTCTTAAACTTCTATAATGTTTATAATTCATTATTTTATGCATTATATTCTCTTTGAACCACCCTTGCTAATGATTAAACTTTAATACAACATGATCCTCTTTTATGATTCTAGTATGGGAAGCACGGACACGCTGCCGGCGTATCAGACACCGGTGCATTTCCGATGCGTGTCGGAGTTCCTTGCGACGTGTAAAAAATGAAGAAATGCATATGGCTGGAAGAAGAAATGAAGAGTGAGAAGAATATGGTGACTTGTGACTATGAAGAAGCAGACTAATGAAGAAGAAAGAATAAATGAAGAAAATAAAGAGACGTGACTGGAAATGAAAAGTCTGTGGATGTAAACCAATGTACTTTTCAATTCAAATTGTTGGGCCTAATAGCATATATTTAATTTACTTTTTTTCCAGTCTTATTTTTTAACAAAGCAACATGTAAAATTTGCCTTGAATTAATTTTTTTACCATTTTACCCTCCATTAAAAAATAAAACGTACTAAAGAAGTCAAATCCCTTTCTTCCTCATAGTAGCCCAAGGAAATTGCAAGAGAAATTCAAAAAATTCACTTGTTTATCAAGAAACATGTATGAATTTAATGTCAAAGTTTGATTTCTATTTATTATTTAATTATTTATATATATGATGCAATAAGTATAAAAAAATTATTACTTTAGACTAATAAATTAAAATAAGTTAAAAAAATAATATTTTAATCAACGTGTCGACGATATATCGTGTCGAAACTTTTTCAAAAAATTGAATGCCGGCGTGTCCATGTCAATGCTTCTTAGATTATAGTAGCATCCTTATTCTTACTACGACCAAAAGACATTCATGTATTGTGTCTTAGTTCTACTTCACCTAAAATACCTACATTCAAAAGTGTTCCTCAAAATCTCTAACTTACATAACATCCCCTTCACAGTATCAAATATAGTTACATCAACAAGTATTACATCTAGGGACCTCATTTCGAATTTCCCTAGAAAGTTCATCCTTGAATAACGCTATAACCAACTAATATGCCAAAAAATTTGATAATAAAAATCAAATGAAGTAGAGAATAATCATCAGGTAAGGTATTAGCTTTTCATAAAACAGGAAAGCATCTCAATTTTCTCGGAAGATTCTCATTTACAGCAATGATCTTGTAACACTAAAAGGAAAAGAATTCTTAAAAGCAATGAGATATGGAATTTTTATTAAGTGACACTCACTCAATGGATGAAAAAATGTGAGCAAAACTACTGCATATGTTGTAAGATGAAAAAGTGATGCAGCAACTATATAACTATTCACAAAGATCAATGGAACCATAAAGAGATCATGCACAACACTAAGGTTAATATAAGAAAAGGAAACTAAAGAACTGTATATTCCAGAAGTAAATAGTAATGCCTGTCTAAACTATCATTATGAGAAGTAAAGTTGCATTTACGCATGACATTTTATAATGTAGATGGAAGAAGGACGTGCATTCATCAAAATATTAACATTATTTAGAGAATGTTAATTAGTACAGAACAAGCCTTTAATAAACACATTCGTGTACAGACACAAGTAAACCAAGAACAGCAGTTTAACCTAGATCAGAAGTATGACCTGTGCAAGAGGGAAAATCAGCTCCAGCAGGTAGCTGTGATGGAAAGGGTGGAGCATGATGGGAATTGTGCTTCAATTGATTCCAAGTTGAGTGATGATTCCCTGATGACATTTCTGAAAAATATTTGAGCCATGAAAAGTTGGAACTACCTTACCAGTGATTCAATTAGAGTGCAATGCATTCATAAGAGATAGTAAAAGAACAGCATCGACAACATTTACAGCGAGAGAAGGAACTTCCTATAAATTATATAGTTATCTTCAGCTTCATCTCATTGATTTCTAGTTTTTTATGACACCCAAGTGAATGTAAATTAATACGAGAAATTAATTACGACAGTTCATATAGAAATTACAATGCGAGCAGTATGCATAAGTACAAAAACATGAAAAGAAAATTTCCAGCAAGGGAATGTAGATGTTGAGGGAAAATCAAGCATCATCTAAGTGTTATGTAACCGAGAAAAGATTTCATACTTGAAGACCATAGCTAAATTTAACTCTTAAGTCAGCCCAAAGCGAATTGGATACAAAAATAATATTGCAAATAAAGCTTTTGAGTTCTCGTTTACATATTCAAGCTTAAATCCGCAGCTAATTTTTAGTTGTTTTCTTCACATGTTAAGATGATCATGTCCAATCCTAGTTAGTAATTCTATGCTAAAGACTACATTCTCAAATAATACAAGACTCAATTCTCTTCCAGCACATAATTTTCATATAAATCACAAGTTCATCCAACCTCCCAAGACAAAATCAAACATTAGCCACAGCTAGATAAGCCATCTTGTGAAGAACAGCCTTCAAAAAGAAATCATCAGCGTACAAAAGAACATAGACGTGACAGACCTTTTTCCAGAATCTCATGTGCCAGTCTAGATAAATGATCATTGCTTTGATTCATAGAAAGTTCAAATCTGAGGTTATCAATTTCACGTATGTATAGATCAACAGACATCCACCTGGACAAAAGAGATACATCTCTTGTGACCTGAAACCACAAAAAGTAAAATCTATGACCATACCATGATGACAGAATTGTTCTTGTAAGTTGAAAGATGAATTCAGGGTTCTATGAAAGAGAACACTGCAAAACCCACCCCAGTGAGATTTGCATTGATTTGTGTGCTTCAACAAACTATACCCATCCAGTGTCTACCTAAAAGAAAAGGGAAAAAACATTAAACAATAACAGCACCTAAAGTATCACCTTTGCTGTCACATTTGGATTTCCATCTCGATCGCCCCCCATCCAAGACCCAAATTTTATAGGTGTGCAGGTCAAAGGAAGTGGTCTTCCAGTATGCTGAGGGAAGTGAAAGACAAATCATTGAAAGAGAAATTATGAACCATCATTTGAAAATATTTGTAGAATAAAGGAAAACGACCTTCTTTAAAGCATTGCTGACACGGCGTAAATAATGTGGTACAGCTCGCCAAAGTGATTGCTCCACGATATTTAAGCCTGAAAAAACACTGTTTTAGCAGTGGAAAGGAATGTGAATTGGAACATATATCCAAATATGAGGAGTTACCAGCCCTAGCTTCATCAACTGGAGTAGGCTTGTGGCGCCTAAGCTCATCTGTTTGCCATATCGCAGTTATCTCCCTCACCTACAAAATCAGAAAGAATCGACTCAAAGTCCATGAAGTATTTGCGAAATAATTTCTTGGTCTTTTTTTTTCCCACTGTTTTATGAAGTGCTTACCAGATCTTCTATCAGCATCTCGCGATCTTCATGCCCAAGATCAGGACGATCATTATATTCCAAAAGGTGCTGTGAAACAATGAAGGCACACGAGTCAAAGTTGAAGAAAATCTCATGGCTAATATGCAAAATCGCCAGAATATAGTAAAATGCTGAAAAGGAGTACCGCAATCCTGATATGTTTATATTGTAAGGTACGTCGGTTTATTTGCGTTGGATGTGCTGTGAGGACAATTTCAACCTCCTGCAGCATGAACCAATATTACAATATTACTGGACAAAATAGTTGATGGAACAACTGTTTGATTAGTAAACATAAAAGAGATAGCAATAAAAACCTGCTTGCAAACAGCATCATAAAGCTCATCTGGAGAAACACCAGCTTGCACGAGTTTATTGAAAGTATCGTCACAAGATTTTGACAAGTTTCCCAGACTCTTGGCCTTAGTTACTCTGCACAAGTTGGATGTTAGCCTACTAAACAAATCTTTAATCTTTATTAATAATTAGAATTGTCAGCATCACAATTTTTGGACTTAGAAACTACTTTTTAAGACAATTAACATCTGCAGTTTGCCAGCACATGGAGGGTGTATTAGATTTGGAGGGACAAAAAGGCAGTTTTTGAACATTCAAGAGTACCATGCAAGCCAACAAACATTGAAATTGTATAAAAACTGTTGATGAACCCTGAAAGCTTAATAGCATAAATGTATCCTTAAGATATATGCCTTCGACCAAATATTAACCCAAAAGCCCCTACCTATATATTTAATCACCAATTGTTATTCTTCAGGTATGAGAAAATATTTTCTCCTACCTCGTCCCCTGGGATGCTCTACCTAAATTAATGACTATAATAGAGAAACTCGTACTTCGCTCAATTATTAATTCATTCGTTTAAAGGCAGCATTGTTTTGCAAATCCAAATAATCCTATGACATCAGAATAACTACTTCAGTCTAAATGTTGCTATAAGACTGACCCTAACTTCATATCTCTCACAAGTCACAAGGTAACTTAACCCCATGTAAAACGAGGGGAACAAAAAATTGTAACTATATCCCGACAAGGACAAGAAAATCTATTTACCTGTGATGAGTTTCTGCAATTCCTGTCAAATTTAGATAATGGCTGAATGCTCGAGCGAGTGATAAGGCTTCCTCTAATGTCATTTTTGATAACTCTGCAGCCAGTTGTTTCTCAAGCAGCTCTGCTGTGTCTTCAATTCCTGCCGCCCTCATGTTGCATGCACTCTACAACCCGTATATTTGTTCATATATTAGTATTTTTTATTTTTATTTTTTTGAACTACCATATATTAGTATTTATATTCACCATGAACCCAATAAATCCAAATAATACTGCATTTTTTATTTGCAAGAGGAAATTAACATTAGGCCCTTGTTTGGTAGCGATCAAAATCAAATATTTAGTAGATTTTGATAAAAATTAATGAAATTTGTGGTTGAATAGTTGTGGGACTCATGAAATATGTGGTTAAAATCAAATGCTAACTCTGATTAAAATCTGAATTTCAATAGGTACTAAACAGAGGCTAAGACATCAAGATGATTAAGTGTGCACTTGTACTCTAACAATGCAATCACACATAAAAAATCATGATAGAGATACGTATCAATGATCATCTATGTGACATATACATATACAAAGAAATATGTGTTACATATATATATATAGATGGAAAAAGTCATTAAGGCCTGATAGGTCCATATGTACATCACTGAATTAATGTAAACGTTGAAATATTTCTACATTAGATGGATATATGCAAGTGCATAAACTTGAACATGGAATCAACCATCATAGCTTGAAATATGAATCAAAAGCACTAAAATTATCCACAGATAAAAAAATTAATAACATAGCTTCAGTAATGTGTTCCAGAAAATGCAGTATCAAGCTCAAGTGCACACTTACAGTCTAACATAATAATAACATATACATGCATGGTGGAGATAGATACCAGTTGCCATTTATATCAACATACAGGATATATTAAAATATATAGATGGAAAAAGGCCAGTAATGACCCATATGCCTAGGTGTACATGAACACACTTGAAGCAAATCAATAATTGATTTCTGCATTTGATAGGCATACAGCATATGCATATGTGTAAATTTGAACATGAAAGCAAGTATAATAGCTTGAAAGAAGAGTCAAAAGCACAAAAATTATCACCAGACGAAATTTTTATTACAAATCAAGATTCATGACATTATCCACGTAAATACAAGTACACAACATTCTCTCGGGGAAAAAAAAACGGAACTGATGCAAGAAAATGCACTCTGAATAGACCACGTGCATATTAAAACAGATATGCGAAAATTCTGCAAACAAAAAAACCCAGCAGAGCCCATAAATTTAGGAAAGCAGGAAGACCAAATGAAAAACATAAAAATCTTCAAGAGTCAGCGTTGAAAATAAAAAAGAATCCGAAGAAACCTGAGCGAGGACTCTAGTCCTTTCAACTTTCTCCATGAATTGGGTCCCAACTTCTCTTTGAAACGCATCATTAAGAAGGCTCCCCAGTAATCTACAGTCATCCTCAAACCCCTGAAACGAAATTTCCTCTGCTATATCATCTGTTATATCCGTCATTCTTGCACGTATATGCTTACAAATACTTATTTATTGATGAAATTTACAAAGCAGATTTTAGCTTCTGTAAGTGAGTGAAGATGAATGGGTTTAGTTGAGGGCTGAGATATTAGGACGGGAAGAGAAGGAAGAAGGATAGTGACAGATGTCAATTGCAGCGTGAATTAAGGCACATTTTTTGTTTTTAGCTAGTAACAGTACTAACAGCACAATTATGTGTCTCAGGTGGGGCATTATTTTTTTATTTTTTTAAATATTTTGTTTTTATTGCTCATAACGGTTGGATTAAGAAATTATAATCTAATTAATTAGATTATAATTAGGCAGAACTTTTAAAAAAGTACTCTATTTGTACGTGGAATCAAAGTGAGCATATTCAAAATTTGATTCTCTCGGAAAATAGTGATTAGGTTATCCACGGAAAGATAGCGTGGGTGGTCCACTTAATTAAATTTCCACGAAAAATTATAATGGTCCCAAAAATAAAAGCATTTTCAACAAGACTAGTGTTCCAAGAATCATCGTGTTGGGGTCTACTACAACGTCACATTGTGTGATATATATCATATATTCAATAAAAGTGTGACGCGTGCATTGATGTTTAATTTTTAATTTTAAGTGTACAAGGAGTTAACTCTATTATCATTTTTTATCACGTAAGTCTAATTGTAAAATGTTCGTTAGTTGAAAACTCATTTGTGGCCCAAGAATGATCCATTCATTTCATATTACAAGCGAATACAAGTTCAACCTTGTTCATGGTAAAAAATGATGTGGTACTTTTAGATTAACCTTAAAAAAATATTTGATAGAATAATAGTAATGCTCGTCGGAGTTTAAGATTATAGTAGTATTACAGAAAATTGTTTTAGCTCGACTAATTTCGTTGGTCTTTTCTCTCTTATATAAGCCACAAGAGACTCGAGCTTGAAAATCTAGTCTTGTCAAATTACAATGTTCGACCTAGTGGTGTGTTCCATCGCCATGTTTGTGGAGATTTTGTTGGTTGAGGAGTTAGGTGGCAATGAATTATTATGATACTTAAGTCATAGCCTATATCTTGGATTATCATTATCCTCATTTGAATGGTTGCAATAGGTAGTGCTAACGTCGTAGCGTACACATTTTCAGTTTTATCATGATTATGTTTTCGAATTATGTCCCGCGTGGGCCAAACTGCTAGAGTGACCCCCATATATCGACCTCCTATGCTGACATGTTTCCAATTTTCCTTACAAATAGGGTCTTTTGTCTGCTTCAAAATAAACCTACTAGTGATTCAACGTGAATTTTCAAATCAGACACTAACATAGCTCAATCAAAACTCAGGCTTTATTTCTCAATACATCTTAATAAATTCAATTTCTTTGTTCAAAGTATTTCCTTGGATTAACTTTCCTTCTTATTGAAAAATAACATCTCCACATATATATATATATATATATATATTAACCTTTTTTAATGTTCTTTCAAATTACTCCTTCAATGAAATAGGTACATAGTTGTGCTAAACTAAAACTCCTTGTTAATAGCTCGGATATTTTTTATCAAGAAAAAGGTACGATCGAAGCAAGAGAAAATATAATTGACGCTCTTACATTTTTGAATGACGTAATAAATTACATTTGAATTAGATATTTAATTTATGTAGACATATGGAAATTCTATGGTGAATCGGGTGATGTGTCAAGGAATATAATTTGGCATACCTGACTGATATAGGGAGACTTGCTAATATTGTCTAAAGTAGGCAGGAGTAAACCATGTAATATTACTATTTGTTTAAAGGGGGGGAATCTCAACGAGGAAGCAAAACCAAAAATTGAGCTTCTATGCAAGCTTTGGGCCGTTTGTAGAATTGCAGTAGGAAAAATGAACCATCTCCCCCTCCATTTCTTGAAGAGATCAGGAAGTACAGAGAAGAGAAAAAATGGTGGGAATCATTGGAGTGGGATCATTGTAGTTGCCTTCTGGTGTTTGCAAGCCAGTCTGCAACCTTATTGCCTTCTCTCCATATATGCAGGATACATCTTTAAACCAGTAGTCGGAGCTTTTAACTCAGCAACAAGAATGCAACAAGTTCCATAGAAGTTATACTGTTATAGAGTCCCCAAAGAATGTCACCTGAACTATTTCTTACCACCCCACCTCCAGAAGCTTTCCGATTCTTTTCGAGAGCACCATCAGTGTTTAATTTACTCCAACCTTCCTTTGGCCTCTTCCAGTAAACTAGTATTAACCTCACTCTATTCATACTTCCCTCCTTAATCAGCTTCGATTTCTCATAGTATTGCAAATCATCTTCACTCTTTTAATAACCCTCCTAGAATTCGTTTTTCGTGCATCGTGTTTAGCTTTGTTTCTTTCAATCCATAGGAAGTTATTAGGAACCAAATACAAGCAGAGGAATAGCAACCTCAGATGAAGGAGAATGCATTCTCCAGTAATTTAAAAACTATTCTCGGATGGCTGCCTTCACATGGCTTATGACCATGTTGCTGGTAGAATTGTTTAATCCGCACTTCCAAGGGCACTTTGCCTTCACAAAAACATGTTCATCACTACCCTCCTTTCTGCAGCATTGAATCAAAGTCCCAAAATGGCACATCTGGTTCATCTGAAAGATGGATATTAGTCACCTTCTACAAAATACCATTAGGCAAAAGTGCTTTAAGCTCGATGGTGTCCCAATCCTTCCCCACACACATGTATTTTGTGAAGTTCCTGTTTTTTTATTAGATCAATACAATGTGAATTTATTCTGCATTGTACTTTTATTGGCTACTAGTAAGAAATCTGAAGGGTATGATCTCTAGGTGCATTTCAATGCTACCAAGTAAGAGCTTAAACTCTTAGTAATTTGGTTAACTTACACCAATTACGTACACAATATTTGACGCCCTTGTATTTACAATCTGGGTGTTTTATGAGTGTTAAGAAATATATGATTATTTCGTTTTTTATTAAGGGTAGAATAGTCTTTTAACTTTTCTTTATTTTAGACTATATATAGTCTCTTTGTATCTAAGTTTTATTCATTCAATTACATTATGCAGAGTCAATAAAACTCTAACCTCTTTTTTCTTTGAATTGTTTAACAATGAGAAACGTACATTTCACCTGAAAAAATTGTGAATTCAAATGTATCACTAGAAAAT
>CAIGRM010203985.1:0-10505 GCA_903798335.1 Fraxinus albicans | reverse complement strand
GAAGGTTGAAAGCTTGTTTGATGAAAAGAATATGAAGCAGTTTAATCAACCTTTTAAAAGAAATTCGTTCAGAGGCTTGCTAGTATTTATAGTTTAGGTTTAAGATTGAATGGGTTGGACAAAAAACTTTAAAAACGCGAATTAAAAATTTCAGGGAAACTTTGTCGCTCGAGCGAAGGCAAGGCGATGGCAAGCGACAATGTTTCTGTTTCTGCAGCTTGAGCAAAATTATGGTGAGAGTGTAGCGAAATTGCGATACCGTTTTTTCCTTCTTTTCATTCTCGAACCCTAAATCTAATATAACTCAATTAACAGTATTTGCAACTTACTCATTGAATTTTATAACATATTAATTCTAGTCATTTTTGTTCACAAATTTGACAATTATGTTAAAAATATTAACCAACCCCACTTTGGCATTTAGTGACAAAACTACAAATCTAAAGTTAATGTAGTAAAAATATAGACACAAGACAACTATTACTATCATACCAACTATCTTGACTGAAATGTGCTTTTTCTTTGTAAACTTGTTTCCTGAAATAGACAATTGAATATCCAATGTAAAAGCATGTGAAACAGTAATATAGATAAACACAATTCAAACAGTTAATCATAAGTCATACTATATAAATTAAGATGCATTGATTCATACTAGCTAAATTAAGATACAATATCAACATAAATCAACATACCAATACAAACATTGATATCACTGAACATTAAAACTTAATCTAGCTAAAACGAATAGTATATGCCTTCGAATCAAATTTTTTATATTAAATGTTAGGTTGTGTTTGATAGCCACCCAATTTTATGGAGCTTTTCCATTTTCCTACTTTTTCACTGTTTGATATGCTTTTTTTCTAAGGAATTGGAATTCCCATTTTGCTTCACACGGTCACAATTTCCCACAATTCCTTGAATTCATTTTTCCATCATTTTGGTGGGAAAGTCTTTTCCAAGTTCTGCCAGGTTTTTTTGGCAATGTTAACAAATTTCATAACCAATTATTAAAAAAAAAATCAGAAATCTTTAATAAACAATTTTCTTGTAAAACAAAGTCAAACGAACACTAAACTTTTTAAAACGAAATCAAATGAACACTAAACTTTGATAAAAAAAATTTCGAGCAAATTTTTTTTTTTTTTACTTTTTGACAATGTTAACAAATTTCATAACCAATTGTAAAAAAAAAAAAATCATTTTAAAGGACAATTTCTAAATAAAACAAAGTCAAACAAATACAAAATTTTAAAATTTTTGGATGGAAAATTATACCAATCAAACACACTTAATTAACAATTCCCTGCAAAACAATCTCTAGGCACTTATTTTCCTGGAAATCATTTTCTTTTCATCCATTTTCTACCATTGCAATCAAACGGACCCTTAATGTTAAATCAAAAAATTTTAAGTACATCAAAAACTATAAGTGTCAATACTACTATTCCCCTTTTTATCACAAATGACAAGGGACCGATAATTAACATACAATAGCCCAAAAATACGGTTGTTAGCATGCATAAGTTTTTCATTTTTATCTTCATAACCTACATATGCTGTAACTATAAACCCCAACATTTGTAATAGGCTTTGCCTAGAAAGGAAATTCTTTTCAACGCTCAACATAAAGGGCTCTTGTTCTGGAATTTTATTTAATTTTAGGGGGGCGTGATGGCGAGAGAAATAGTGTTGTTGGGTGGTGTCGGAAAAATGGTTTTGGTGGTTGAAAGAGGTGGCGGGTGGTTATGTTGAGGTCATGTGAGGGATGGTGGAGGAAGATGGTGATAGTCCAACGATATAGACGGCTACGACGACGCCTTAGGATTTTGGTTTGGTTTGGGGAGTAGGGAAGAAGACGAAGATGGGGGTGGGGGTGGGTGAGGCATTTTTTTAATTTTTTTTTTTTAGTTTAATTGTTTTTTTAATTGTTAATAATGTTTGAGGAAATATTAACACTAAAGATACCATTTTGCCCTTATCAAATTTGATCAACATTATTTTTTTGGTCAACTAATGGAAAAGTTGATGGATTCCATCCATTTAGACTTCAAATACATATTTTTGAAAGGTTGGGGATATTCGTTGACACAAATTAAAAGTTAGACTAAAGTCGACAAAAATTGAAAAGGTTAAAGATCGTTACTACAATTTTCCCTAACTTTTTATCCACACCAAAGATGGACTTAGTATTTAAGCTACATCAGTTTTTTAACATTAGACATAGTGATGGATTGAGCAAAGTGATTTATATCTTGACAAAATTGAAGCATAATAACTCAACTTACATCAAATTAAAGTATAGCGATCCAATTAACCCAAAATGAGATATAATAACTCTATTGGCAATGATCATTGAATGTGATATCCCAATTAAAAAGTGAGTTAAAGTACAATCACAACGAATACGAACAGCAATTAATCCATATAGTTTGTATCAAATTTCAAAGGATACCTTCTGGATTTGGGTTGCTGCGACCCATCCAATGACTTCGAATGGACCCAATAATTTACTGAGCACCAATTACAATTAAATTCTTTAATTTTTAAGTAATTATTTCCTTAATTTTTTTTCAACGAATATTTATTTGCAACCTTCCATTAATTAGTATGTCTCTTTTTTATGATAATTTATATCAAAATATTTTGTTTTCATGCTTTGAAATAAGGAAAAATAATTTTTCCGGCACTCTTAAATTATTTATTTTTTAAAATATATTATTAAAAAGTAAGTTATTTTGTGGCATTTCAATGGACTTTTGAATATTAAATTGTTAGCAAATACACAATGTATTAATTAATGGAAACTTTAATGATAAGAATGACTCGTTGGGGATATAAGTGTTATAATGAATAAAAATTAAGAATGTTAAAATACAATTAAAATATGGTGTAAGAAGTAAAATTTGTAGTCGGAATATAATTATTCACGTAAGAGGGTCTTTTATGTAATTTTCTATTTTCAGTCTCCCGATAAATATTAAATAGCCACGACGTTTGCCTCTCTTTCCATTTTGCTCCAACTCTCACTCTTGGAAAAATTCTCTTCACCTACGCAATCTTCCAATTCAAAATCTCTTGCTCCGCTTCCACTGAAACGGATCGGATCTCAGGTCCGTATAATTCCAGTAGTTTCATAATATTGTTGTATGGAAATTATGCTTTGATTAAAATTTTGCTGTTGGAGGTTGTTTAGCTCGTTTCTTGGGCTTCTGATGATTAATTATGGTGGGAATTCGTAATTTGGGTGATTATAAGAATTTTTTGTAATAAAGAGGGATGATTTTTGCATTTTTTTTTTTTTTTTTTTATGTTTTACCTTTTTTAGATTTAGTTTCTGGAGGTATGCTGTGGTTGTTTTCTGACAAGTTCAGATTTTGATTGGTTGACTCTGATGTGGTTCTGCTTGGTTTTTTCAATTGTTAGATGAAAGCAATAATCATAATATATGTAGTGGAGGTTAAAGATCTTCAAAAATTATTGGGCTTGAACTGTTAAAATCTATAAACTTGCCTGATTGGGTTGTGTAGAAAAATATAATAAAGTAATGAATGATTAACTGTTCAAGAATATAATCAAAATCTCACAAATTATCTTATTTGTAATGCCATATGTTCTTTTCTGTATTGTGTTTAAAATCATGAGAGAGAATTGTTGTAATCAGAATTATCAGGAGTTGATGAACTAGATTTTAATACAAGAAAATTGATTTTTCATATGAACTGACCTAGGTTTTTTAAGTACTGAATTAGGATGAAATCTATTATTGTTAACTTGTACATGTACCATTGAATATATGATAACTAACATCATCATGAAATTGTGATTGGATATATGGAAGCAGTCTTGGCGCGTTGATTTTGTTAATATCTCAAATGCCGAAAGATAGAAGGGTGAATTCCTCATCTTTTGACCGGTCTAGGGTATCTCCTTGTGCTGGCAGCTCGAAGATTTCTGATCCTACCAAGTCAGGAAGATATTTGCCTTGTGTTGGTGATGAAGCGGAATGGGAAGAAGCAAGATGCCCCATTTGTATGGAGCATCCACACAATGCTGTCCTATTACTATGTTCCTCCCATGAAAAAGGCTGTCGACCATACATGTGTGACACAAGTTCTCGACATTCAAATTGCCTTGATCAGTTTCGCAAGTCATCTAGTGCATCATCACCAACTTCACTAGTGGACAGTCCACTAGAAGATGTCTCAGCACCACGCAGACACAGAGTGGAACAACCGTTATATAGGTCGATAAATTCCCCTAAGGGACAGCAACCTGTTTGTATCTGCCCCCTTTGCCGGGGACAGATCAATGGATGGCTTGCTATAGAGCCTGCACGGAGGTTCATGAACTCCAAACTGAGGAGCTGTTCTTCAGAAAATTGTAACTTCAGTGGAAATTATTCTGAGCTAAGGAAGCATGCCAGGCTTGAGCATCCCTCTGTTCGGCCATCAGAAGCCAACACCCAGCGGCAATCTGAATGGATGATGTTGGAGCGACAAAGGGACCTTGAGGATGCACTTAGTGCATACCAGCCAGATTTTGAATATGACTTGGGTGACTTGGACGAATTGCCCATCTGGGATGAAGATGATCTGAGGAGTGATTGGAATCTTTTTGACTTCCCTAGTGGACTGTCGGAGGACGAGGATGAACTGAGTGAAGACAACAATAGATTTACAGATCTAGAGATTGAGTTCTCTTTCTCATTCCTTGAATATCTAGCTTATCCTGAGATAGAAGTGACAGATTCTGGCACTGCAACAAGTAATGACAGAGTGAGTGACAGAAGACAGATGAATTTATGGTCAAGTGATCCCAGTGGAAACGGCTCAACAGGTTCAAGGTCTAGATCAAATCATCATAGGGGAAATGTTCCCCCAAGTTCAAGATCAAGTTATAATGATGGAAATGCCCTGGCAAGTTCAAGATCAACTTATCTCAGGAGATACACTCCAACAAGGTCGAGTTCAAGGTCAGGGTCAAGGTCAAGGTCAAGTTATCATAGGGCAAACAGACCCCCTGTGAGACAGAATGCATCAGGAAGGCAAATGCCCGGCTCTTCTTCACAATGGCACCAGTCAAGCCGGAGATCCTGAAGATCACTAATCTGGTATTTATTTTAAGGTGCTTCTGTTACTTTTAATGGGGCTCTACTTTTAGTTTACTTGCCTGTATTGAACTCTTAAAAGCTTTCCCTATTGTTGGTTTGGTTTTCGGTCATATGTTTATGGGGTACCTTCAGCCAAATTGTAGCGTGACAAATGTGTCACTCACACTAGTCAATATATTTTAATTTGGATATTGTTGATTTTTAGATAGTATAATGATCAGATAAAGAATTTTAGTGCGAATAGAAACTTTGGTGTTGAAATGGAAATTTAGATTGGAAACCCCATTGACGCTGCATTCCATTCTACACGAAGAAAGGTGACGCTAAGATGGATAAAATTGTGATATTGACCAAAAATGCCCACAAGTGTACTGTTCAAATTAGTCAACCTTTGACCAAGTCCACATTCCTAGTGCCTAACTTTGGTTTACATTTCTCTAGTTAATGAATTAATTGACTTTATTAGACAATGTGATAGTGGTTCTATTACCGCGTACATGTGCTTGACATTGAGCCCTTGTTTGACAGTAATTAAAATCAAATTTTATAGATTTTGATGAAATGTGTGGTTAAAAAGTTGTGGGTCATATGAAATACGTTGTTAAAATTCATTGTTGATTTTGACATAGATTAAAATCTATATTAAAATTTTTGAGCAACAAAAATTGGAAATTTCTTCGAAGTTTGCTCCTAAGAAAATATAGCCTCTTTATTCAGAGAGAAGCTTCGGTAGGGCGATTCTAAATGCATGAATGTTATGATTGTCCATTCAAATTGTCATATCTCGAACTTCAAGTCACTCAAATCGTGACGTTTTGATGCTGCACATTCACTTTGTTTTTTCCTCTCACCACTTCAGACGTTCAAGTGTCGGGATTTGAGTGACTTGGTATATGATATGTCTTAGTTTAATAAAATGGACATTTCATACAATGTGTATACATAGGACCGTTTCAGTTAAGCTTTTTTTCATTTCGGAGATAGGGCAAACGAGGTGTTTGACTATACTCAAAGTTGCAAAATGAAATATTGTCTTAAACAGATAAGCATATTATATTATTTTATGCTATTTGATTAAGAAAGCACCTAACTTTTGCCGCCAACTGGTCCCCTAATGTACATTAGTCACATTTTGGACTAAAATATTAACCACTTAATTGAAACATAATTGAGAGTTTTGGTACTTTAAGTAATTTTTTAGTTAGAGGAGTAAATCAAAATCAGTGACCTCTTAACATCCCCTTACCCATAAAAAGGACAATTTTCCTCAAGTGCATAATCATGAAATTGATTCTTTATGAGCACATCCTTGAGTAGAGATCTATTGTCCTAATTTCACCCGTCTAGTTAATTGTCCTTCACTAATATTTTGACATCTCTATTCGATTTTAAGTTGTCAAAAAATTAGGGAAACATAATTGAGCATGTAAAAAAATCAAAAGATTTCTCGAACTTATAAATTTCTTCATGCTTCGAAATCATAGATGTTCAAACATTAACGAGACAACAAGATGAAACAAAATGAGTTGTGAAAAAATGGAGGCCAAACATATGCCTAAATTCCTCAACATATTCTCACGGTTGCTTGAAGTTGAGCAGGTGGCATATCTTGCCAATAAATTAGAACTATTTTTTTTAACCTTTTCCCTTGCAACTGACAAAATTACAATAGTCAACTCTGCTTGATGTTCGATACGATAATGCAGCATCGGCATGTTGTTCCAGCTTTACGCTAGCAGCACCTAGGTAAAATTCTCTTCAAGTGCAACACAAATTCCTACTTCCAATGGGCTTTCAAGTAAAACTTCAATTAGAATTCACCAAATGAACTTGAATAAGATTTCACAATAGCATTTCAAATAAGATTTTTCTTAAGGTGTATTTTAATTAGAACTATCAATTATTTTCAACAAAGAATTCGGGTCATACTCAAATTCTAACAATCTCCACCTTGACGCGAATTTCACTACAGTAAACAAAACTTCAAAAAAATTCCACTTGGGGACAAATTTCACGACAAGGAATAACTTGAAATTTTCAATGAAAAAGACAAACGAACTTCTCTATCAACAATTCCAACTGAAAATATTCTCCACCTCTGATATCCCAACTAAGAGCAAAAGTGATCTAATGACCATCAAATAAGGTTAAAACAAGTTCTATAACAGAATCACAACTGAATGCATCAAAAGAAGGATCTTGGCTATAATACACCTTAATTGCATTCAAACCATCAACAAAATCAGCAGAATTGTGCCTATATGGAACCTTATGGCAAAAAATAGGTTTATTCTATCAATTGAATACGATGACACTGTCGATAATGATGGCAAGACGAATTTACCCATATCTTCAACTTTCAACTAAGATGTATTGTTAAACGAAAACTCCAAATTATACTTCAACGATACAGAAGTCAACTCTAAATCTACATGAGTTCTTAATATATGCCGAATACTTGAAGAATATGTATCATCCTGCAACATGTATAAATGGGATTTTCTTTTTCCCATCAACAGCGCAGCACGGGCTCCTTTGATAACCATTAGAACTCTTCTTTCAACAGTATACTTGTACCCTTTTGAGTCAAGAATGCTTTAGGAGATAAGATTTTTCTTTAAACTAGTCACAGTTAAACGTGTATTGCACGTTATTTTGAAATACTTTATAAACGCTGTAAAAATAATATTTGAAAATCGGTGAACATAAAAAATAGTTAAAAAACTATTTATGTGAAATGAATTTTTTATACAATTCAATTATTTATTTACGTGTACGATAACAATTTACATTAATATATATACATATATCAATCAATTAATTCTTCAAGTTCTTGCATGTACACTTTATATATTTTGNTTAAATATAACATTAAGTCATCAAGTTCACGTACACATGTTTTGGAATTTATTCAATTATTTTAGAAGTAAATAAATTATTCAAGTTCATGAACACATATTTATTTTCAAGATTATTCATTTTATCATAATTTATTCTAGGAGTATATAAATTATTAAAGATCATATAATTTGGGAACTATTTAATTATTATATGAGTAAATAAATTATTCAAGTTCATGTACAATTATTTAATTTCAATATTATTCAATAATATAACACAATTTGTCTAAATGTATGTAAATTGTTTTTCTATATTCACTGATTCAAATTAATTAAATTTCATATTGGTTCATGTACACCCCCTTTGTTTAAATGTATGTAAATTATTATCTTTCCATATCTATTCATTCAAATTAATTAAATTTCATGTTGGTTCACTTACACCCCATTTGTTTAAATGTATATATATTATTCTTTTTCTACATTCATTGATTCGAATTAATTAAATTTCATGTTCATATTCAATTATTTATTTGCGTGCATAATTAATATTCAATTAAATGTATATTGAAAAACGAAAAGTAAAGTACTGTTGAAATAATTAAATTGTTGTAGGGCTAAAATCGTTCAGAAAATAATTCTCACTTGATACGATATTTAATATATTATACATTTGGAATGTGTTTCACTGCATGAAGTGTTCTAATCGTCCCATCAAATATCTTTATTCTGACCCGACCAATACCAGTTATCCGACAATGTGTGTTATTACCACTTATCACAACATCTTTTGAAATTTCTTTATATGTTGAAGACAATTCATGATTGGGTGACATATGAAAAGTTTCTTCAACATATGAAAAGTACAAGTTGTATCCAAAATTCAAGTCTCATCAGGTTTGAAATTGTAGTCAGACATAAGTAGAAGCTCCCCATCACTATTAGGATTTTCTACAATACTTGATTTCCCTGACTTTTTGATTTTTGAATTGCAATTAACGTTGATTTATTCTGCAACTTATAACAATTGTTTACCATCTGTCCCATTTTTCTTGTAATAATTAGAAATTTTGAAGTTAAATTTTGACTTGCCCCTCGAACGACCAGCATGAACAATGAGACAATTTCCATGACCCCCAGATGCTACAAGAGCTTCATTTTCTCCTTTAAATATAGAGTATCGCAGACTTCTTCGATGGTGAGAGTATCATGTCTATATAAAATCATGTCTCTAAACGACATGTATGAGGCAGATAATGAACACAGCAAAATCAATCTCAAATTTTCTGTATTATATTTGACCTCCAAGGTCTTCAAATCAGCATCGATTTATTTAAAAGTAGTTAGGTAATCCTCAAGAGATGTACCTTTTATTATACGATAAGAATATAGACGTTGTTTCAGATGCAATTTGCTAGTAAGACTTTTTGTCATGTATAATTGCTCCAATTTTAACCATAAAGCAGAGGCTAATTTCTCCTTTAAACGTTTTGAAGAATATTATGGGAAAGATGAAGATGTATTTAAGATATGATCTTTCAATCTCTTCGTTGTTTCTTCTCCACAGTCCCACTTGTGGTCATCTTGTCAAATCCCAATAATACGTCGTCCAAATCCATGTGAGCGAATACTACCCATATCTTTATCGGCCACAAAGAGAATCTTGCATTGTGATTTAATAGAAGCATATCATACTTCATTGTTGCCATCACAAAAAAAGCCCTCGATCTTCTACAAAGTTTCAACACCAAATGCTTTGATATCAAATGTTATAGACTGACCAAGATACCAGAACCACTCTGATACCAACTGCTATGAAAATTGGAATGCTCATATACCATAATCGCTCTAATACCAGTTTGTTGTGAGAAAATAAGAGATTAAGTGTAATATGGAGTAATTGTTCACAACACACAAGCATAATAAAATTTGAAGAGAATTGAGATTTTATTATAATATTTAGAAATAATATAAAAATTAAGTGTTTATAATTTGTTTAACTTAATCTAATTTTCTTTAAAATACAATGAAGAGCTAAATATTGTAAGCCCAAGATAGGCTAACCAAGAGGAGGGTGAATTGGTTTTTAAAACTTTTTCGTTAACAACTACGAAATTTTAAACAAATGATATTAAATGAAAGTAACTACGTAGATTGTATGATATATGCTCGCACAAAGTAAAACGTTAAGTAGAGAGTTAGAGAGTGCAAACGATATGTTATGGAGGTTCGATCCGACCCAACGATCTACGTCACCTGTTACCAAGCTCTCCGTCACGAGTAAGGCCTTTTCACTATGTTGATTGACTTGTGGTGCAATCTAACCCTTTACAATACTTCCGATGACTTACAACCAATGAGCACCGATCCTTTTACAATGTTAAGCTTTTTCGGGACATCAACACGACCTACAATTCAAAATGAATTTACAAGCGAAATCTTCTCTTCTTATTGAATGATAGATTCAAGGGTGATAACAAGAAGAGAAGATACAAACACTTCAATAGATGGTAATGAGTATACCTCAAAGTGTTGAAATGAAAAATTTC
>CAIGRM010203963.1:0-12369 GCA_903798335.1 Fraxinus albicans | reverse complement strand
TGCCTTCCACCATATGTGGGAACAAATATTTTATAAATTTTATTGATGATTTCTCGCGATATGGATATGTTTACTTGATAAAGGATAAATCTCATGCACTTGAGAAATTCAGATTTTCAAAATGGAAGTAGAGAAATAATGTGGTAAAAGCATCAAAGTTGTAAGATCTGACCAGGGTGGTGAGTACAATGGGAAGTATGATAAGTCTGGTCAAAATATGGGTGATTTTGCAAAGTTTTAACAAGGGTGTGGCATAGTGCCTCAATACACCATGCCAGGAACACCTAAACAGAATGGCATTTCTGAAAGACGCAATCGGACTCTAAAAGACATGGTCGGAGCATGATATAGAACAAATTTGCCAAAATATCTATGGGGTGAAGTCTTGAAAACTGCTATGTATATTTTGAACAAAGTTCCAAGTAAAGTTGTTACAAATACACCTTTCGAGTTGTAGACAGGACATAAGCCAAGTTTGGCTCATTTCAGAGTTTGGGGATGTCCAGCTGAGGTGAGAATTTATAATCCTTTTGAGAAGAAATTAGACCTAAAATCCACTCCTAATTACTTTATTGGGTACCCAGACAGATCAAAAAGATATAAGTTCTATTGTCCAAACCGTGGCACCAGAATTGTTGAGTCAATCACTGCTACATTTCTGGAAAATGACTTTGGTGATAGTGGGAGTTCTACGTTGAAGGAATTTTTTGTTGAACCGAGCCCAGTTATTGTCCAAGTTCATGTTATACAAGAAAGAGTTATACCCCAATCAGCTGAAATTGTTAATGAAGAACCTGGGCACCAAGAAGAACTTCAAGTTCCTCCACCAACAATGAATGAGTCAGTTCCTGAGCCACATGTTAGGAGATTGCAAAGGGAAAGAAGATCTGCATTGCCTAATGATTATATTACATATTTGTTGGAAAGTGATTTTAATATTGGGCATATTATTGACTCCATTACTTTTAATCAAGCATTGACAAATCCCGAGTTACATAAATGGATAAATGCTATAGAAGATGAAATGAATTCTATGAAATGAAATAAAGTTTGGGAACTTGTTGAACTTCCTCTGAATGCTAAAGCCATAGACAACAAGTGGATCTTCAAAAGAAAATTGGACTCAAAAGGAACTGTTGAACGAAAGAAGACAAGATTGGTTGCAAACAGGTTCACTCAACGAGAGGGCATTGATTACAATGAAACATTTTCACCTGTTTCATCCAAAGATTCTTTTCGAATTATCATGGCACTTGTGGCATTATAATTTGGAGATTCATCAGATGGATGTTAAGATGGCTTTTCTGAATGGAGACAACTTGAAGGTTTTGTTGTGAAGGAAAAAGAAAACTTGGTACGTAAATTGAATAAATCCTTATATGGCTTTAAGCAGACATCGCGACAGTGGTGTTTGAAATTTGACAAGGTTGTGATTTCTCTTAGTTTTGTTGAAAATACAGTTGATTAATGTATTTATCTTAAAACCAGTTGGAGAAATTTTATTTATCTTATCATGTATGTTGATGACATTTTACTTGCTAGCAGTGACTTGGGGTTATTTCATGAGACAAAGAAAATATTATTTGCTAATTTTGAGATGAAAGATCTTGGAGAAGCTACTTATGTGCTTGGCATTGAAATACATCGTGATAGAGATCGTGGCGTGTTGGGATTTTCTCGGAAGGCTTATATACGACGTGTTCTAGAAAAGTTCAATATGCAGAAATGTGCACATGGTGATGTACCTATCATAAAAGTTGGTAAGTTTAACAACGCTCAATGACCACGGAATGAGCTAGAAAGAGAATCTATGGAGATGATTCCATATGCTAGTGTTGTTGTGGGGAGTTTGATGTATGCTCAAATTTGCACTAGACCGGATATAGCTTATGCAATCAGTGTTCTCAGTAGGTTTCAGTCGAATCAAGGAAAAAGAGCTTTGGAAAGCGGCTAAGAAATTTATGAGACACTTAAAGAAAACTAAAAGTTACATGCTCACTTTCCAACGTTCAAATCACCTTGAGGTGGTAGGCTACTCGGACTCAGATTTTGTTGGATGTCAAGTAACCTCATGTTATATTTTCATGTTGCTTGGTGTTGCTATCTCGTGGAAAAGTGCTAAGCAGACTCTAGTGGCATCTTCTACTATGCAGGGTGAATTTGAAGCATGTTATGGAGCTAACATTCAAGCCATTTGATTAAGAAATTTTATTTTTGGGCTGAAAGTTTTTTACTCCATCTCCAGGCCAATCACTATTTATTGTGATAACAACGCAACAGTGTTCTTTTTAAGAAATAATAAAAGTTCCAGTGGATCAAAACACATTAACATCAAATATTTGGTGGTCAGAGACAGATTCAATGAAGGGCAGACGAAAATAGAGCATATTAATACAGAGACGATGATTGCAGATCATTTGACTAAAGGACTCGCTCCTAAAGTTTTTACAACACATGTTGCTAATATGAGTATTGTGAAAATTTTTGATGTTTTTGGTTAGTGGGAGTTACTTATGTAAGATAATTACGTTTTGGCTTGATCTCTTCATGGGGTACGTAGGCAACCCATATGTTTTTCAGGTACAGCCACTTCCAATAATAAAATATATTTTCCCATGTCCAAAAATTATTTTGAGCATGCATTTGACTTCATTTTGATATAATTTTGATCTCGAGATATAACAATTAAAGATATAAGATGAGTCTNTGGGGTACGTAGGCAACCCATATGTTTTTCAGGTACAGCCACTTCCAATAATAAAATATATTTTCCCATGTCCAAAAATTATTTTGAGCATGCATTTGACTTCATTTTGATATAATTTTGATCTCGAGATATAACAATTAAAGATATAAGATGAGTCTCTTTTAGAGACATGTGGCTTCATTTTGATTAGAAGCATTTTGAGGACCGATATGAATTAACACAATTTTTTATCACATTTGGTGTTGAGTTCATACTGCATACTACCACTTTGGTTGGAGGATGGAGATACATGTCAATAAGGATGTTGGCATTTGTAGCTGTGGAGTGATTTTACATCGTTTGATTGGTGTAACGATTTCCATGTTCGATGTTAACATTCTTGTTGGATAGGATCATGTTGTGTAAGGTATTATCATTGCAGCTATACTTGTGTGGCCACCTATGTAGTCTAACCCGGAGGTTAAAAGTTTTGTTCTATAACAATCAAATATTTGTCCAAGTGGGACAATGTTAGAATAATTTTATTATATGGGCTTCCATTTGATTGCGAATTTTGCGGGTTAAATGTATGGCTTGCAATGATACTATGATTAGGCCCAATATGTTAAGTGATCACTTGGGCCATTGCACACCTTATGAGCTTTTTTATTATAATGTGGTAATTTTAAGTATGTGGGCCGGAATTATGTAAACCCTAATTAGGGTTTGAGTCGATAATGGGATAGCTTTATAATTTCATATATAAAGGTTAGGTCCCATCTTTTCTCCATATGGTTTTTTTTTTTTTTTTTTGCTTGCCCTATTGACGGCTAATTATTTTAGAAGCAAGGAGAGGAAGATTTAGCTAGTAATATTCATACATAACAATGTATTCCACATGTATGAATTTCAAACTATCAATTAGTATATTTGATTCTTGTTCTTGACATGATCATTGTCATATTACAACAAAGATAACATACTTGAGAAACAAAAATAGATGCTAAACGAATTGTAGTGCGTTTAACCACTGGGTTGAATGTCTCTCTAAAATCAAAAACTTCACGTTGATGATTATAATCCATACCAAACATGTGCGAAGAGTCTTTTAGAGATGCTCTTAAAACTATTGCATTTGTTTTGTCATAGATCAAAGATGAAAGACTCATTCTAAAACATATAGATTGACAAAGGGTGGAGACCCTGCTAGACTCGGAAGATTATAATTTACTAATGTGAGGAAAGCATTCTAATATCTCCAAAGAAGTAATGTTATGCATTTTCTATAATTTAAATATGATGCAAGCGTATAGTGTCAAGTTTTGTAATATAAAGATCAAGTACAATGTCGAACCCATGGGGATTGAAATTCAATTTACCACTGAGTACTACAATTATGTAGCCTCTATTTTATCTAAACAATCGAATTATGAATCAATAATTTTGAACTAATTAAATATGAATGTTGTGAGGAATTCAACTAATGAATGCAAGTTTAAAGAGTTCATCAATAATAGAAAGTCAACGGTTATTATTTCACCAAACTATCAATTATGTTTCTCAATTATATAATTATTTCTAATCAATTTTTCCAAGTTTATAAGCACGAACCCTAATTTAATTCTACTCATTCTCTCGATTGCCGAGTAAAAACTATTCCCAGAATTCAATTCTAATATTTTTATTTATATTTAAATATCTAGAAATTATGAAGTGTGAGGTTTTTAAGTGGAACAAGCTTCAAAGGATTTATACGTACTCTCAAAACTTATAATTTCCTAGGTTGTGTTCTTATAATATCACGTCTAAAGTTTCCTCTTTCGAGTGCAGGAATTCAAAGCATCTAATCATTCAATTAGTTGTCATTTAATTGAAAGCATTAAGAATAAATAACACAAATAAACATGATTAGAAAATGTCATAGAAATAACTAAAATAAATCAAACCATATTCTCAAGTTTTGGTTACATCAAACCATAGATTAGAAATTTAGTTCATAATAAAAGGCATGAAAACTAATAAAATCATAATAAACCACACCGGGAAAAGAATAGAAAAACTCATGCTGGTATATCTTCAATTTCTTCGCATTGTTGTTATTGATTTCTCCTTTGATTTCTTGTTAATTGCTCGATTGAAATCCCCCATAAAAGTGGTCTCTATGGTTGTATTTATAGTGTTTTGATGTCTTTGAAAAGTTAGGGTTGGATTGAGCCAATAAAAGAATTAAAAAAAAAAATCAAAATTCCTATTCTCTCAGGCGGCACCTTAGTGCTCGCTTTGCAGTGCCGCGACTTATTTCTTCGTAACGCTGCGACACCAAGGATCACTATGTCTGGTTCTACGATGTTGTGGCACCATGGTTGTGGCGTTGTAGCACCACTGTGTCTGCCATTCTTCTCCCAAGCCGTGGCTCTGTAGCGCCAGTTTTCCACTTTTGATTTTTTGGCTTTTTTTCTTCTTCGACCTTGTTTATTTCCATTCCTCTTCTCCTTTACTTTTTGATTCCTTCAAGCCTCAACTTTTACCATTTACACCAATCTACCTTTCCTATAAAATAGCACAACAAACAAATAAAAATGGTTTAAATTGCTCAAAGACAACCAAAATATCAACTTGAAGTAGAATTAAAATCATGAGTGAAACTCACTCATCAGGTAACCACTCATTTCCCAAGATATTTACATCTTTGGATCCCGAAAATAAAAATGAAATATATTCATCTGTGCTCTAAAAGAAGCATTCGTGTTTCCAAGTGGACTCATATATCAATAAACAAAACGACCCAAAAAGCCACTAGAAAATTAAAAGATGGCTCGAACCATTTCATATGAACAAAGCAAGCAGAAACTGAAGGGACATGAATGCAAAATCAGTAACTTTATCCAAGTGCGGATTACAAAGAAGAACAGTTTATAACCCAAAACCCATTTCATCACTACATTATAACAAAAATATAAACTAAAATACTGCTTGTTGTGTATTTTCACTTACAGTGACGATTGCAGTGAGAACCAAGAGAAGATACAATATCATTGCATTCAATCAACATATATATACAGCATGATCTATACACAAAATGCATACAAGAAGGCTCTAGAATAATGGATATACTGCTCAACAGAAAATCAGCCAGCATTCCTAAATTTATGACATTGAGCATCTTCACCAGAATTTTTTTATTTGATTGTTGGTTTGAATAACATATTTTAATTCCCCCCTTTCAAGGTGGAGTGTGTTCAACAACTCCAAGCTTGTATCTTAGTAATAGGAATCTTGAATGGTTGAGAGGTTTGGTCAATAAATCAGCTGTTTGTTCAGATGTTGGCATATAGTGTATTCTTAGTTCTCCTTTTAGGACTGTCTCTCACAAAATGGATGTCTAGCTCAATGTGTTTAGTACGTGCATGGTAGACAGGATTTGAAGCAAGGGCACTGGCACTAAGATTATCACACCAAATACTTGGAGTTGATTTTTGGGATAATCCAAGTTCATTCAGCGGAGATTGAATCCATGAGATTTCAGCGGCACTGTGAGCTAACAACATGCTATTTTTTTTAGCACCAAGACACTAGATTTTCTCCAAGGTAAACACAGTAGCCTGCTATTGAGCATCTATCATCTAGGCATGATGCCTAGTCTGAGTCAGCAAAGGCATTTATATCGAGGTTGTAATTCCTTCGAATGGCTAGTCCATGATTTAGTGTACCTCTTAAGTATCTGAATACCCTCTTTAGTGCATTCCAATGAGTGTCAGTAGGGGCTTGAAGGAATTGACTCAACCCGTTAACTAAAAAGGTTATGTCTGGTCTTGTATGATAGAGGTATTGAAGTCCATCTATGGCACTCCCGTACACGGTTGGATCATTCATTGGTTGTCCTTGAGTTTTAGAAATCAATTTGCCAGCAGCCATAGGTGTTTAGCTTGGTTTTAGGCATACTTTGTTTGAGTTAGATATAGGCCAGTTGTATCTTTGTGAACTTCTATTCCAAGAAAGTGGGTAAGCTTTCCCATATCCTTGAGTGCAAAGCTTTTGTTTAGTCTGTCAATGAACTCTGATACCTCCTGAGAATTGCTTCCTGTAATCACTATATCATCAACATAAATCAAGACAAATAATATTTCTTCTTTCTCAGCTCTAGACTGTTTAAACTTCCATTCGAGCATAGTGTTTTTGAGCTTCTCATACCAAGCTCTTGGAGCCTGCTTCAGCCCATATAGGGCCTTTTCCAAATCACACACAAAATCAGGCTTCTTTTTGTCTACAAAACATTGAGGTTGATTCATGAAGACTGCTTCATATAACTCTCCACTTAGAAAGGCATTGTTGACATCTACCTACCTAATCTCCCAATCCTTGGATACTACAAGTGTTAGAATAATCTTGAGTGTGGAAGCCTTAATGACTGAACTAAAAGTTTCACCAAAATCAATGCCAGGAGTCTGAAGAAAACCTTTTGCAAATAGCATTGCTTTGTGTCTTTGCACTCTTCCAGGGGGACCATATTTCAATCTGAATGCCCACTTGTTGCCAATGTCTTTCATACCAGCTTTCTTAGGCACTAAGGTCCATTTTTTTTGTTCATCAATGCATTATATTCTTCCTGTATAGCCTTTTTCCACGAGTTATTTGTCAAGGCCTCTTCAACAATGAATGGTTCAGTTTCTGCTGGCTTAACTATTGTCTGATTTGTGTAAACTTTAAGCTTATAGATACTAGCTTTGCTCCTTGTAATCATCTGATACCCTTTGTTCTGAGTCTCATCTGCAACCTGAGTGTTAGTTTTCTCTTTCCACATTAGTATCATATCTTTCAGGCTGTACTTTAGATACATCCAAATCATCAACCTCTCTCTGATTTGTTTCAATATCTATGTTTTTGAGACCTTCTTCATCTCTACTTTCAGTTTCAAATTCATTTTCAGAGAGACTTGCAGTAGGTGATGCATTAGGGAGGTTTGTATCATTGGTAGGCTGATGAGTTGGCTTATAAGTGGACTTTATAACAAATGGAAGAAAACCTGTGATGAATTCAGAATTTTGTGGGCTGACTCGTTTGTTTATGAATCCTATTTTGAAGTGAAAATCAACTTCATTGAATAGGACATGTCTGGAAACATAGATTCTACCACTTTGACTCGAACATTTATATCCTTTGTGTGAATCACCATAGCCAAGAAATATGAATTTTTGGGAGTGAAAGTCAAATTTGTGTTCTTGATAAGGTCTGAGGCACAGATAACATGCACAACCAAAGGTGCATTGTATAATCAAAAGTTTTTCCAAAGAGTATTTGAAATGGTGACTTGTTTTGAAGTAAGGGAGTATGAAGCCTATTAATCAAGAAGGCTGTTGTCTGAAATGATTCCCACTAGTAGTAGAGTGGCATTTGGGCTTGAGCTAGGAGTGTTAACTCGATTTTAGTGACATGTCTATGCTTTTTCTCAGCTCTTCCATTTTGAACAGATGTATAAGGACATAAGTGTCTGAGTTCTATTCCAAAATCTCTCCCCCAGTCTGATTGTAGAATTTTGATCTTCTTTTCTAGTTTATTTTCAGCTAATGTTTTGAATTGAATGAAGATTTTTAATGCTTCATATTTAAGTTTCATAGGGTATATCCAAGTGAATCTACTACAGTCATCAATAAAGAGTATGTAATATTTGAATCCAGTAGTAAAATTTGGAAAGGCTAGTTCCCAAATATCAGTATAAACAAGTTCTAAGGGCATTGAAGCATGTGAATAAGACAACTTGAATGGCAGAGCATGAGCCTTTCCAAGTTTACAGGATTCACATAACTTTGGCTTTTCATTAGTGTTGATAAACTTATTACATGACTTAAGAACTTGACTCAATACATAATTAGAAGGATAACCTAACTTCCTATGCCATGTATCAAGTTCTGACTCAGAATTTTCAACATTGTAGGCTAATTGATCACAACTATGGCTCACTGTGAGACAGTTGGGATTATTGTGAAGGTTAGACTCTATGACAATGGTTCTTGACTTGGAGTTTGGCACCACCAATTGATACAATCCATCCTTAAGCATTCCTAGCAGCAAGGTCTTCATCGTTTCCAGATCCTTGACAACACAGGAGTTAGAATAGAATTCCATAAACACATTATTATCTCTGGTGAGTTGAGAGACACTAATCGGGTTCTTTTTTATGGATGGTACATGCAGTAACTTATGTAAGGTGAGGGGTCTCATATCCATTGTGGGAATTTTTCCATTTCCAGTGTAAGTGAAATGCAATGAATTTCCATCACCAACTATAAGTTTTTCATTACCTTCATATATTTTCACATTTTGCAGGTTGTCTTTGTTGGCTTTCACGTGGTTACTTGCACCTGAGTCCACAAACCAAGCTGGATCATCAATCACTGTTGGTGAGGCAACATAAGCTGATGGTACTGTGTTTTGAGAACCTTAGCTACTTGGCCTGCTCCCCATATATCTCTCATCATATCGGTTGAAACACTAGCTAGCAGAATGATTGTTTAGGCCACAAATTTGACAAGGTCCTCTGCTTTCTCCTTGCCTTCCAGTTCTTCATCTACCTCTGGTTTTCCCTCTAAAACTCATTCCCCTGCTACTGCTGAAACCTCTAAAGGTTCTGGCACCACCTGAACTTGTCCTTTAGGTTGTGATTGTACACTCGATTAGTTAATTCTCCTAGAAGTAAAGTTGTTCCTGACTTGATTCAAGTACTCAAGCCAGCTTTCAAAAGTCATCAAGATTGATGAAAGTTCATGCCAAGAAATACTTTCCCTACTGTTGATTTGCACCACCATGGGGTGTGTATTCTTCATCCAAACCTGATAACCCTGGAGTTATCTGATCATTTTGATCAATAATCTTTCCTGCAACTTCTAGATTATCAGCTATTTGCTTTATTGTTGTAAGGTATTGATCCATTGACATATTTCCTTTTCTAATTCTTTGAAGTTCACCAGTGAGAAAAACAATTCTGTATTTGTTGAGTACACCATAACTCTCCTCAACTGCAGTCCAAAGTTTACTGGAACTCGGGCATCCATAACCCTCATTGTTATTTCAGGAGTCATGGCTGATTACAACCATCCCATCAAGAGTTGATCGATTGAGATCCATTTGTTATACTCATGATTTTGATTCATTTCTACTGCTTCTCCTTGACCAACACTTGTTTGTGTAACTAGAAATTCAGGTGGACATTCCTTTATTCCAAGGAGATGACCTTCGAGATTATAGCCTTTTATTATAGCCATAATCATGTTCTTCCACAACAAGTAATTGTTCATGTCAAGCTTAATCGATGGAGTTTGATTGAGAGGCATTCCAATTTGTGAGTACTGATTTGCAGCCACTTGGATGATTGGTGTCATGCCTGAATCTGTAGGTCTAAATTGATTTTTGGTGCTGGTGTTTGCCATTTGGCTCTGATACCAAGTTGAACTTTAAGATAATTTGTATTGCAAGAAGATACAATATCATTAATTTACGGTATTGAGCATCTTCACCAAAATTTTGTTATTTGATTGTTGGTTTGAATAACAAATTCTAACTCCATGATCACCCAATACCAACCGGCAAACTTGAGAAATAAATGTACCTTCGTTTCGACTGGTGGTCTGAGACTATATTTGTTGATTGACTGAGTGATGATGTGTGGATGGTTGGTCAAGGGTAAGTTTGTTTAGATGTATTAATTAAGCGAATATCTATTTTATACTTAATTTAGTGTAATTATTGGGGGGGAAAATTGGGCTTGGGTGCAATTGAAGTGAAGAAAGACGAACTTAAACTTAATTTGAGTTGTTTCGGTGTAATTGAAGGTTAACAAGATTGCACGTGATCAATAAGAATTAATAAAAGAGCAATTACATGAGATTGACAAGTTTCGATATCTAAATTCAACGGTTAAAAAGTTTGGGGACTACAAATATAAATATTCATATATCATTAAAGGGAGGAACCTTTTGATTCACAAACACAAAAATCATAAACAAATCTAATACGTTTGATTGAATTTTGAGAGAATTTTGAAAGAAGAAGATTATTCAAGAATTGTTGAAGAGTTCAATATTTATTTTCTGCTTTCTTTCTTCAATTACACCCCGAGTAATGTATTACTATTCCAAATCATGTTTGTGTAATTTTATGATACTCAATTGATTGTATAGACACTAGAATAGCGATAAACCATATATTTTGATGTTGTAATGTTAAATTCTAGTTTTGGACTTCAAAATTTTGTTTAGTTTTAATTATTGTTGGGTTTTCATTGCTTTTCAATTACTTGATTAATAATTGATTAGATCTGTAATTTTTATTTTGTTTGAGAGAAAGAATACGAATTATAGAACATAGTACAATCATCGTAAAGACCAAAAGAAAATAAAGATATACTGTTTTGTTTTTCATGATCTCATTGAAAGTTGTTGTGAATTAATGCACTTCATATGTTCACATCTTTCAAAGAGATATAATGTGTCATATGTAATGATAGTTTTAACATTGGTCATTAATTTCAAATAAGTAATGATGCCAACTTCTTCAATTGATACTATAATAGAGGAACAAATTTGATCTTCTACCTACAATGGATAGGAGATATGTTGCCCTACCACATCACCGGTGGGGGTCTAAAATACAGACCGATGGACAATATAGTTCGTATCCACTATGGATATGAGATAACTTCTGAATGTAAGTGATATGCCCAAAGAATAACGCGGTATTTGCAGCACAGATTTGGGGTGTCGATTCCTCAGGGAGATGAAAAATTGGTCAAATGATCAAAAAGTGAAAGTTCTCTTGGAATGTAATACAATCTATTGCTCTAATGAAGTTTAAATAGGAGTTTGAAACAACGAAATTAAAATCAATGTTTGGAATAGTGAAGCGTCGAAATTCCCTCTATTAGATTGGGTCATTCAACATCAATTATTATTCTTTTTACTCATTTAGAGGTTTTCATCACAACTCTCTAATCGGAAGATATATCGTTGGAAATCAATTTATTTCAATTGTAATCTTAGAATCTAGATTTTCTATAGCACATTCCCACATTTTTCATTGGAATAAGATAAAGAAACGACCATACACATCAAGCATGAGGCAGTAATTAATCACACCAATAATATAAATTTGAGATTAAAATTCAACAAATACTTATTCAATAGAAGGAGCATGACTAGATCTATGAAGAATTTAATAAAAGTTAAATCAATCTCAAACAAATTCATGTAGGAAAAGTCTAAATCCTAAAATTATTCAACAAGGAAAGATCAAATTACATGAATAAAGGATGCGAAATCTCCAAACCCAATGAGTTCCTTCCTAATTTCACCAAGAATTTTAGTTCTTCATGGAAATCTTAAGCAAAAACCAGAGAAAAATATGTATGGAGACATCTGCCCTCATTTTGATACGTTCTAGGGTTGAAATATCGTGAAAGTAGTTGTAATTCATGTAGGAAAAGTCTAAATCCTAAAATTATTCAACAAGGAAAGATCAAATTACATGAATAAAGGATGCAAAATCTCCAAACCCAATGAGTTCCTTCCTAATTTCACCAAGAATTTTAGTTCTTCATGGAAATCTTAAGCAAAAACCAGAGAAAAATATGTATGGAGACATCTGCCCTCATTTTGATATGTTCTAAGGTTGAAATATCGTGAAAGTAGTTG
>CAIGRM010203956.1:0-13829 GCA_903798335.1 Fraxinus albicans | reverse complement strand
CATAGATATAAAAAAAAAAATAAAAAATATTATTAAATTATTAAATAAAACCTGATTTTTGAAATGTTGAAGTTGTTATTGGATTTTTGAAATTGGAAATCTATTTTCAGGCGTGGGTGTAATTTCCTCTAAAAAAAATTGACAAGCTCGCAAGCCGAAGCTGGACTCAGCCCACAAGTAACGAGCCGAGCAAGAGCTCGGCTCGTGATGCATCTCGGCTCTGCCCATTGCCACCTCTACTTTTATCCCCATTTGGTAACAATTAATTTTAACTCATATTTCATTGGATCCACAATTTTAACCACACATTTTATCGATTTTTATCAAAATATACTAAAAATCTGATTTTAATCCCCACCAAATGGAGATTTTTTGTTTTTCACCTATGAAAGCTAGGGTATCAAATTGGGTGAGCCAGCTCGGACTCGCATGTCTATATTTAGGTTCGGTTCAAGTGAAGGTATAGCTCTCATATCATTGGCTTATTTTTCTAGATCCTTCGAAAATTATACAAATTCTTATATTATTTTCAATATTTGTGTCTCAATTTACTTTATAGTTTCTAACAATCTTATTTTATTATTATCCACATTTGGTTAATTTAAATTTTGGCCTATAGCTCGGATGAAATCTCAATTCGATCATAAAATTTTAATTTATTACATTTAGATAATTGAATTTTAATTTACTTTTAATATAGTCACTACGTTAGCCCCATCAGCCATCACTAAAATCTAAAAGTCATATTCCAATCTTACGTGGACATAAAAAATCAACCATGCTACATTTATATTGTCCCTTACATACTTCTCTATGTTTTTTCACATGAGAACATCTATACTCTTGATTTTGAACTCATTTATTATATCATTGCACAAATTTCCTCCAGATAGGGAGAAATGTTAACCATAGTGTCATGTATGTTAGGTTTTAATTGTATTGGCAATTTTTTAGACAAAATGATTATTGTAAAAGAATAGTTTATTACAGAAGAATTGTAAAAGTTGAGGAGTCATTTGGAGGGTTATATAAATGAATTGTGAGTCTTTGAGTTCAAGAATGGAACAAGAAGAAAGAGTTATCAGATTTATGCTAGTCTGTCGCCTGTTCAAGTGTTCGAAGCAGAATTATTGTCACACGGCTCTCGCTTGAGCAACACACCTTTCACTTGCCTGTTGCTAGCCTAACGCTCGAGCGACGATGTTTTCCGATAAACCCTAACTTGCGTTTTTCAAAGGTTTATATATCATATACTACCTAAACACCTTCTATTATAAATACCCAATACCTAGTACGTTTTTGCAGGAGGTTGATTATTGTTTTACTTCCCTATATCATTATTCCAAAATTCAAGAACATATCCAAATATTGAGATTAACATTTGAATTCTTGAGATCTATCAACCACGAGTTTGAGAAAAACATTGAATTCTTATAATTCAAAACACCAACTTCCTAAATATTATCGGGAATGTACTTTCTCAATAACTTTTAGAGGTTGTTGAAGATTGAGGGAGGATGGACCAGAGGCACATGAAGAGTACAAAAATAAGGCGTTCTTGGTGATCCACGGGATACAGACAATTCCATAAGATCGGGAATAAGTGTGAGTGAAGCAAGTTTCAGCGGGTCTTGGAGATTACATAAATTAGATCAGCGAGTCTAGTGGGTTTTCTAAACTTGATTATACTGTAAGTTCTTATTGTCGATAGTGGAAACTACTGGCTTGATCCCAGAGTTTTTACCCAATTAAGGATTTTCTCCATCATCAAATCTTGTGTTATTTACTGCTTTAACTACTTATTGTGGCAATTCAACATAGGATAATTTGACTTGATTGACAAACGTCTAGAACTATTAAAAATTGACTTGTTACTTTTAATTGATAAATTTAATTTCGTTTTATTCACCAATTATGATTTTAGCATGGAACTATTAACTTTCAAGTGGTATCAGAGCCGAAATTCGATTCTTAACCCTAATTTTCTAGATGAGTAATTCATTGTCTGTCCCGTCACATTTTGATGGCAGTAACTATGTCTATTGAAAAGTTAGAAGGAGAGCATTCCTGAAATCGATGGAGTAGCGTATTTGGTTGAGCATAGTGAATGTTGAACTGCCCCATCTATCATAGTTGCATGTGTAGTTGCCCCTATTGATATTTCAACTTGGTCTAAGAAATATTTAGATGAGTGTAAATGAAATAGTAAAGGACTTCATGCTCTATTTATGGTCGTATCACCTGAAAATTTTAGGCATGTGTCTATGCGTGAGGTTGTTAAAGAGGTTTGAGATATTTTACAGACCACGCATTAGGGAACTCAGGCTGTTAAGAATTTTAAGTTACAGATATTGACCACTAGGTTTGAAGAAATTAGGATGAAGGATGATGAAGCCTTCGAAGACTTCTATGCGAGCTTGAATGATATAGTTAATTCTGATTTTAACCTAGGTGAGAGAATTCCTAAGTATAAGATTGTCAAAAAAATCCTGAAATCATTACTTGAAAGATTTAGGCCTAAAGTTATGGTTATCGAGGAGAGCAAGGATCTAAATGTTGTTATGATTGAAGAATTGGTTGGATCTCTCCAAATTTATGAACTCACTATATCTCAACTTAAGAAGAACAAATCTATAGACTTGAACACTGTTAAGGAAGAAGAGTATGATTCAACCGATTCATCTGATTCAGAATCACTTAATGATGAGGAAATAGCCTATTTTGTTAAGAATTTAAAAAAAATGTTTAGAAATAAAAAGACTAAAGAGAGACATAGATGTAATTCCAGTGAGTATAGAAAGAGATTGAAATATGTAAGATGTCATAAGTGTCAATGTTTTAACTACTATAAAAGTGAAAGCCCTGATGGTAAGAGAAATCAGGGTAAAGCTTGAATGCAACTATCACTGATGACGAGTCTAACTCTGATAATCAAAGTGAGATATCTACACATAAGGAGAGTGAGAGGTTTATGTCATTCACTGCTAGGATTAAAAGTGAATCTGATAAGGATGCGAGAAGATTGAGGAAATAGATAGTTGTGAGCAATCTGAGGAAGATTCTAAAGATGAGGATGAGATTCGTGAGGTTTATCAAAAATTATTTAAAGAGAGTCTTATGATTAAGAAGGTGAATAAAGTAAAGCTTAAGAAGGTCAATAAACTTGAGCTAGTTAGAGAGAAACTTATAAGTAGCCTTCAGGAGTTTACCTCGTACCTCGACAAATTAGATACTATAAATTGATCCTTAGAATCTAATATTAAAGATCTTACAGGTGAACTTGAGAAGTCATTTAGAAGAGTTAGTGAGCTGACCGTTGAGAATGAGAAATTAGAATTACAGGTTAAGAACCTTCTGAACGAACTTGAATATTCAAAGTCTCAACTTCTTGCTTTCTCTAATAGATCTCAAAAATTGGACAATCTTTTGGGGTTGAACAAGCCAATTGAGAATAAGGCAGGTCTAGGATATAAACAGACTGATCATAATAGGGCTAGTACTTTCAAAACCATTTTTATCCCTGCCACCAACCAGCCTACGCATGTTCATAATCCTGAACTCAAGAACAATGATATCGTAGGACAGAAGCCTACTAGACAGCGTAGGACCTACTAACCAAGGAATAGATATCAGCGACCACATAACTTTGGATTGAGGTTTATCTTTACCTATTTCAATTGTGGTGAGTTATGACATATAAGGCCCTAGTGTCATAAATTTCTGTATAGAAATAAAAATCAGAATTTCACTACAGTTAGAAATCAGGATTTTGATGTTCGAATTAATTTTTTTACTAATCAAGTGAGTCATTTGACCAAGTTCGTGACAGAGTTGACTCGAGATAAGTCTTTCACTAGTCAGGTTTGGGTGAAAAAGAGTGTTCTAAAAAATTAGAAGTTGATCACGGTGCTCTTAAAGGTAAGAGGATTTTTATACATAATTGATTAGGTATTGTTGATGCATGCTTATATTTTTTTAATTGATTTATTCATTATTGTATGCATTTTTTTAAAAACTTTTTAGGTAAGTTAATTTAAAAATCTATGAAAAATTGAAAAATAAAAAAAATAGAAGGAAAATTCTTTACTACAACATGATATATGATTTACTTGAACGTGTGTGTTGTGACCAAGTACGAATTTAACTGACGTACTGTAACATATTTTTCATTACTTTGTTTAGGTTAATGTGGAGTACTTAGTATAAGTTTTTTCATGTACCATCTGCACTGCACACACTATGATCTTGTGAGTAAGTGTTGACCATGTGTGTGAGATTTAGGATGGCCATCATCTGTTGGTAAGGTGACATTAAATATGATTGACCTCGATTTAGTAGACTTAAGATCTAGTATATCTCCTTAAATAAAATAAAATTGTTTCATCTTATACTATTTTTCGAAACATATTTGACTCGAGTAATTAAGTTCGAGGGGTTTCTCATATCCTGATGCCCTATGGTCAACTGACTTGGAGTTACCGGCATAAAACTCGTTACATGGTTATGTTAGTCGTTTAATGGAGAAGAGTCTACACATAAGATGTAAAAAATTGAAGAGAAAAATGATGAGCTAAAAACGAAAAATGTAAATTGTGTGAAAATGTATATATGCTCAAAGTAAGAGGGAGAAAAGAATAATATATATGAAAAATGAGTTTTATTTACAGATCCTAATATGCATTATTGGTTTGACTTTCATTAATAGGAGAATAAGCTTACTTAAAAGTTATGTTTAACCAGTAATTTCTCACAAATTTAAAGTTTGGAGGATTGATCACAAGAAATTAGTGGCACTTAACACACGAGTCACTTAAACAATAAACTCCATTTAGACTTGAACTGAGTATGCGGGAAAATTTACTGATCATTGATAGTCTGTTTCAATTATTATATTTCATGTATCACGTGCTTTTACACTTGATATTTGAGTTATTGATTTCAGGAAAAATGCAAGAGACGGACATTTAGCTTGAGTTTGAATATATTATTTTTGTTTTTACATCCTTGTATTATATAGTTTTGTCACAAAAATGCCAAAATGGAAAATTATTAGGTTTTAGTTGTATTGACAATTCTTTAGACAAAATGATTATTGAAAAAGAATATGATTGTTACAAAAGAATAATAAAAGTCAATGAATCTTTTGGATGGTTGTATAGATGAATTATGAGTCTTCGAGTTCGAATATGAAATAAGAAGAAAAAGTCGTCGGATTTATGCTAACACGTCACCTAACTGATGCTCGAGCGTCCAAAGCAGAATCATTGTCATCCGCCTCTCGCTCGAGCGACACACCTTTCACTTGCATGTCGCTTGCCTACCGCTTGAGCGACGGTGTTTTTTGAGAAAACCTAGTTTGTGTTTTTCAAAAGTTTTTTATCATATACTACATAAACACTTCCTATTATAAATATCCAATGTTCAGTACGTTTTTACAAGTGGTTGATTATTGTTTTACTTTCCTATATCATTATTACAAGATTCAAGAACACATTTAAATATTGAGATTAACCTTTTGATTATTGAGATAAATCAACCACAAGTTTGGGAAAAACATTGAATTTTATAATACAAAACACCAACTTCCTAAATATTATGAGGAATGTATTTTCTCAATAGCTTTCAGAGGTTGCTGAAGATTGAGGGAAGTTGAACCAGAAATACAGGAAGAGTACAAGAACAAGGCATTCTTGGTGATCCACAGGATATAAAAATTCCAGAAGATCGGGAGTAGGTGTGAGTGAAACACGTTCCAACGGGTCTTAAAAATTGCAGGAATTAGATCAACGAGTCTAGTGGATTTTCTAAATTTGGATCATATTGTAAGTTCTTATTATCTGTAGTGTAAACTACCAACTTCGTCCCAGAGTTTTTACCCAATTAAGGGCCTCCGTCATCAAATATTGTGTTATTTACTGTTTTAATTATTTATTGTGCAATTCAACATAAGATAACTTGATTTGATTGACTAAACATTTAGAACAATTAAAAAGTGATTGCTGCTTTTAATTAATAAATTTAACTCTGTTTTATTCACCTATTAGATAATGTCAAAGTTGAACTAGTAACTTTCAATGTAAAATGTACCTATAGTATTATTCAAATTCACTTATTTGGTCGATTTGGATAAATTTCAATCCAAATCGACTCAATATAGCTATATATTGACCAAACCAAATCGGTTCCGTTTGATTTGGTTTGGTTAGCTATTGACCAACAAATAATTACATCAAAATGAAAAATAAGGCTATAATAATTTGGAGTTTTCAATAAACAATTTTTCTTCATGCCTTTTTTTTCCTTTTGCAATTTGAAGTTTTGGTTTTAAAAAAACGTAGAGGGTAGACAAATTATTTGAAAAAGAATTATATTTATGTTTTTATTATTTTATTTTTTAAGTTTAAAATATTAACTTTAAAATGAAAAAAAAATAAAAAAAAATGTATAAGTACATTAGTTCGATTAATCGACAGGTTGGTCGCTTAAACCACAACCAACTACCCGACTTTCGATGGTTAAAATTAATCGAAACAAATCAATTTGTTCAAACCGACCCAACTAGATTTGGTTTGGTCGGTTTGTTCAATTTTTCCCCTTTTTTTTTTGCCTACCCCTACTATTTATTGTGTCTTGTTCAGTCGCTCTGTTTAATTATTTACTAGTTGGGTGTCTTTTACAACATTTTAGGATTGCAGGGGTCTAAGGAGTTCTGATGGCTTTTTCTGATGAATTTTTAAATTGTTCCTTCCCTTTTGCTTCATCATTAACTAATTCTCAACGTGTTGATGGAGGAACCACCAATAGCTATATATAGTGTTGATGGTAAAAAGCTACATGGCACCGCCTTTCAATGAACTAGCATAAAAGTCTCTCCTTATCAAATTGGGCTACATGACTTTTACTTGGATGGATGGTGTGCCTGGTGAGGTACAGAAGGGCTCCGATTAGTGAAGAATGACGGCTTTAAGGGCATAATTATTGTCTATAGCTGACCCTCTACCCTAATTTATCTTGTCGGAACTTATGATTGGTTTTCGAGGGTAATGATGACACAAGTGGTTTTTTTTTAAAGGATAATCATAATGAAAAAGAAAAAAATGATTCTTGTTTTTTTAACAGTTTAGGGAATGAAAATCGAACTTCAAATTTGCCTTCCGAGGTACACCGACGTCAACCTCTTACATTATGGATAGTTGCTTTTCGTACCAATCATCAACGTTTTCTCGTACCAATCATCTACGTTTTCTCACCGACATCGTAAATAGCATTGGATAGTCCGTCGGGGAAAATTTCTGTGATTTTATGTAGTGAAAACTTGCCCTGCAGAATTTACCAGCTGCTGAAGTTGGTATTATATGGTAAAAAATTGTTACTGTTTCTAGATTAATTAATTAAGTGGCAGACCAAAATTAAGCACTAATGAATCCACAAAGTAATGGAGCACTCAGAATATTTTAGTGATGCCACAAAATAAATTGTTGTGCTTAAGATTGAAAATTAATTAATGAGGTAATTATATTTTGATTAGGGATGGCAACAGAACGGGACGACGCGGGCAATTCTCCGCCCCTTACCTGTTTAAGGCGAGGTGGGGCCCTCACTGTATTTACTACCCTGTTTAATTTTATTTTTTCTAAGTTTTTGATAATTCATTTTATTGCCCTCAAGATTAAGAAAATACTATATTTTTTAATCTTTGCTTATTTTTAAAAGTTAAATTATTCAAATATGTTTGATATACTAAGGCTTTTATTGTTTGTCATATTTTTTTAGATAATTTTAGTTGCACTTTCTATTAGAACTAATGAAATTTCGTGAAATTTTTTTATCTAAAATATCGAATTCCATTTAAAGTATCGAATTCTAAAAAAAAAAATTAAACGGGACAGGGCACCCTTACCCATCTCCGCCCCGAATACCCGATTAAGCGGATAATTTCCGCCCTGTTAAGGGAGGGGCCCCGAGGGTATCGAGTTTTTTTGTCATCCTTAATTTTGGTTTGGCGTTTGTATATACAAATAGGTGATTATTTGAAAATTATTTTTCCTTGACACTCAATTTCAACCACAGTTGCCCAAACATTCTTCAGGAAAATACATTCTTAAAAAAAATAAAAAATAAAATGTCATTTTTCAAAGTGAGATACGTTTGCCTTATTTACACACGTGAACTCAACATTGTGTTTGCCTCATTTTTTCTCTATGAAATAGACGTCGGCTTCAAAATTTCATTTGCAAAATGAGAAAGAAAAGGAATGGTTAAAATCGTTTTTGAATTGATGCGCTTTAAAGAATTGTTTTAATAGGATATGTGAGGAGTATTGTGTGGTCATGTAGATATTCACATTGGTCGTCCGTTAGTTTTCACCTTTAGGTTAGCGGAGAAAGTTAATTGGTATGACGACCGTGAATAGAATGGCTAGATTTATAAGTAAATTGAGGTTGGGTGATATGACTGTACAAAATGGAAAATTGAAGACTTGGATGCATCTTTGTTTAAAGTTGAGTGACCAGCATTGCATTAAACCTGATGCAAATAATACCACTGGACACACGTTTTTTACATAAATATGCTTGGATAGATGCACGCTTCATCTCATCTTTACAGCCGAAGCCGATTTTAACTCTAACTGGACAAAATTGGAGCAATTGACACCGGAAGAGGAGTCCAAAACCTCTATATAAATTCATCACAGTAATTTTGGAAATAACAATCAAATATTCAAAATTTCCCGCTTAATAACACAGAGCGAAAATGAGAGATTTTCACCTACAAACACCACAGAGGGAACAGATTCCTTCCAATTATCGATCAAAATCCAATTCCGATCTCAATAAGAAGCCTCAAAAGGTACAATTCAGCTCAGAAAACCCTACTTTGTGCACACATTTATACATATATATGTGTGTGTATTTGCGATATAGATTGACAACTAATTGTTTATAAATTAATAGTTCAATTCAATACTCTGAATTTTCTGATGGAATATTTGTTCGTTCAGTTCACGCGAAAGAACTTGAATCATGTCTTTAAGGCAGTTTCTGAAGAGGATCATTCGGCTTTTCAATTTCCTAAGGAATTGATTGAATCGGTATCTGAAGTTTCTGATCATAATCCGTTCAATGAATCTGCTGAGGTAATTTATAGTTCAATTTCACTTTGCTGAGTAAATTGACATTTTCATCTGTTTCAAAGATTTAGACCTTGTTTAGCTCAGCTTAAAATTTTTACTTGGAAGTAAATTTACTCATGAGCTAAAAAGTATGTTTAATATTAAATGATTTTTATTCTTGGTGGAAGTTTGAATTATGTAAATATTTTGGAAGTTTTTATATAAATGTAAGGGGGAAAAAATTAAGTTATCCAAGTGTTTAGAGAGAAAAAATACCTTAAGCTACATTTACTTCTTTTCAAGCTTACGATTTTTTTTTATTTAATTTTATTTGTACATTATTTTGTTTTCAGAACTTCCTTGTAAATCCAGTGGCTACACCTTCATCAAAAACAGAAACAGTTGCTCTGACTGATCTCACTCCATCGCCGTCCTCTTTGTTATCTACTATTACTTATGATAAACATATAGCTAACAATGCCTCGAAAAACAAATGTGTAAATCCTGAAATCAACTATGTGAAGAACATGGAATCTATTGAGGTGGACATAGTGATACAACATCTGAAAGATGCTAGAGTTCAGGTCATGAATTCAAGTGATGTGAACCATTCAAAGAAGCTTCTAGATGCTTTGATAAATGTTGTCATTGAAGATTTCTATGGTGGTTTGTTTGAAGAGAAGGACTGGCTAAATAAGTTTGTTTCGAGCAAAGTTCATGTGGTTTCCCTAAGTATTCTCTTCGGTATTCTTGCTGTTTCAGTGTTTTTGTTCTTAAATTCTGGAGCAAAAGGTCTTCATAATGGACTGACACCAACTTGACACAATCCACCTCTTAGCTGATTAGTACATGAAGTTTGAGTCTTTCTCCAATCACAGATGTATTTTCTTCCTGTCCTCTGATGATGTGTCAATGAAGAAAGGAAGCTAAAAGCCTGTTTATTATATTTTTGAATCATGTCTAGTACTGCATACTATACGTGCAGTTAGTAGTTGTTGCTGAACTTTCTATTGGTGTTGAAGTCGTACAAATACATAATATTGGGATTTGTCTATAGATGCATATGCATGATGCCACTTATGTGTTAGAAATACATAGTTCTAGAATGATGTTATATAGATGCTCAAGTTCTCTGATTAGTTCATCAGTTTTCTCATGGATCATTTGTGAAAATGTTACAAATTTCTTTTCCGGACATTCTTGTGTTTGTCTTTTGCTTTCATGTAGACTAGGAAATATTCGAGGTAGGCAGTCATGTGTGCATATATTATTATATCTGTGTCTAAGGTTAAAGGACTGATGACACATTCCTGGCCAGTGGGTGACTATCTATCTGCGTATGAGGATTTCTGGTAACTTAAATATTGTTGCTAAAGGATCGTTCTGGCCTTTATAATGACAATGAAAATGTTCTTTAGGCTGAAAAATAAAATAAGGTATTGCAGTTTGTGTGATCTTGAAGTGCCCCTGGTATCTGAACCTTAACTAAATATTTTGTCCGCCTCACTTTTGCATCTTTTAGGACTCTTCCCAAACCAAATGCAGCCGGATTTGAAAGTTCAGGACATAAGATCAACGACTGAGATGGTTGTTCATAATACTCCCCCTATCATTGCCTACCCAACTCTTGATTTTCCAAATTTATTTATTCTTTTAATATATTTGAATCACTTAAAAGCAGCTCTGTTGCAATAGCAATGTCTGCTTGTTGCAGAGGATCTGCCCCTGGTATAGTACAGGATTAGAGTTCCTTGAAATGTTCATCTTATCATGCCTTACTCGAGATTTTTCTAAACATTAGATGATACGAATGCTCATATATTCTGTGTCCTAAGCAAATACTTTCCTTCTATATTTTGAAAAACATAAAGTTACCTCTATGCTTGAGTTTTTGCTCATTAGTCCTCAACTGTACTGTTGAGTCACACGTGCATTCAGGTTTGGGAAGAGTCCTTAGAGGAAACATGCACTATTTGTTAATTAATGCATGAACTGGCATCTACTTGAAGAGGAAGGATAAACGCCGATCGAGAATTGGTGCAGTTATACAACACAGTCCAAGCGTCAGCAAGATTATCTGGTATGTCATACAGCATAGCCCAATTTTATCTTTTGCACAATTGTCAGTCTTGTATCAGTATATGTGATATCTTACAATTGTGTCACTTAATATCTGCTTGCTGATCACTTGGAAAACAATTGGCATGAATTTTCAACTTTTAATGATGGAACATGTTTGGTACATTTGACTGGATGTCTCTCCTCTTTAATACTATTCAGTCTTGTGTAGTCCATTCCTGTCCAGCACAAGAAACACATCCACATAGTATTGATTCTTTTGATTTTAATTGTTCAAGAAATACATATATTTCAGAAAAATACAAACTCTGTCAAATTCAAGAGAAACGTGCATTATTGTTTCCCAGCAGATTTGCTATCTGATTGACTGAAATATGGTTGTTGAAGTGGTTCCATACACACTCCGGCAATTTGCTACCAGACTAACAATCTCATCGATTGATTATTTGGTAGTTAAAATGGTTCTATCATAAAATTTGTTTTCTCTGTGCTTTCTTTTTGCCTAAATCTATTTTCATTCTAATTTTAGTTTTAGCTAGTTGGCTCGCAGCTGAGGGATGAAACTGTACAGATTAACTCCTAATCCCTCTTGCAAAACCCATAAACATTAAAAAAAAAACACCTTTACGATTTAGACAATGATATGAGATATGTGTTTTCCCCCTTCCTTATATTTTTCAATATCCCATCAATAAGTCTATTTATCTTAATAATGCTTTGTGGTAAGAGCAAATTAAGTGGTTTGGATTGTGTTTCAAAAGAGCAGGATAATAAAGGCAAAATTTTGTGTGTAGATCTTGTCTAAGGTTGTAAGGCATATTGTTTAGATATGTGACATAATGAAACACACATGTTATATACAATCTCATAAGTGAGGCAATGGATATTGTTAGATATGCTTTAGATGCGGTGTGAGATATAATGCTTCTCTAATAAAAAGATCTAGTTCGATGTTGATTTCTGCATATTCTTCGAGTGTGTAAGTGACAGTAGTTTCTCTTCGATCTAAGATTGTGCTTATAAAACTAGATATGCAACATGTAATCACATCATAATACTTTGTTATTGTTTATGTCAATTGTTGTGCACCGAACACGCATTAGACGTCTCAACTCTCAAGAACGTAGAATTTGAAAATCTTTTACCTTCTTTTTCCTACCTAGTAAAATATTGGAATCTTCCTTGTCTAGCTATGTGTATTATTTCCTTAGCACAATGTACAACATTTTATCCAAAAATAAAGATTATTTCCAGTTATTTTCCATTATTATATAAAACCTCCCTCAGTTTTTGATGCTTTAATTACATTATGCTCTAATTTAGTTGTTTAATGGTGTCTCATCGTAGGGGGGCAATCCCTCTGGTTTTATAAATTAATGGATTTATAAATATTCATGATAATTTTGTAAGAATTTTTGGATTATGTCAATGATTACGCAAGTGCTTAATTATTTTTCCTTTTTTAATTTGAATAAGCAATTTGAATATCCATATATAAATGATCTAGACACAAAGTCCATATAGATTCTGAATTAGAATATCCATATATGTGTTCTTTCAATTTCATCACATTAAACTAGCAAGTCGTATACATATCTCATTATGACTAGCTGAGGGAAGGAGAAAAAGCCGTTCCTATCATCTTTTGGTTTTGCAATTGTGAGTTATGAGAGCACCAATAGGTGGACTTGTCATCTCTACTTTGCTCTCCCATGCAACCAGTAAGAAAAATGAAAAATTCCTAGCTTAGCTTTCACTCTGAAAGTCCATTTTATATCATATGCATCCCTGTTTCTCTGCACCTGCTTTAGTTTCTCAGACTGCTCTGATTTTGAGCTCTTTTTTATTTAGTTTCTCCAATTTAATGATTCATAAGTGAGGCAATTTGATGTGGTTGAGCGGCATTTATGGGTGAAAGGATTTTCTCGAGACTATCAAAATTGGATTTTTCATGGAGAACCATTGATAGTAAATGGTGTTGATGATGATTCAGATGGCGTCCAAGATGATGTGGATGATGTGGAAGATGAGGAAGATGATGATATGATGGCAGCATTGCAAGATGCTACAGGGGGAATGCATTTTGATGTTACTGGAGATGGTTTTCCTGATGAACAAAATACATTTAATGAAGACTTCTCAAACCTATTTCGACAAGCTGAAAAAGAGTTATATCCAGGTTGTAGCAAATTTTCTGTATTGACGTTTATAGTGAAGTTAATGCATATTANAGAAGGAACTACGATTGGAAAATCACTATACGAAGTGAGACGTATGTTACGAGAACTTGGTTTAGGATATGAGTCGATTGATGCATGTAAGTGGGATTGTGCACTATTTTGGAAGGAGAATAAAGGTTTGGATAAATGTCCTGTCTGTGCTGAACCACGTTACAAATCTCAAAATGTTAAGGGCAAACGTATTCCTCATAAGGTCTTACGGTATTTTCCTATTACTTCAAGATTACAGCGACTATTTAAGTCTCGACATACTGCTGCTGATATGAGATGGCATAAAGAGAAGAGTCCCAACAAAGAAGGTGTGTTGAAGCATCCAGTGGATGGAGAAGCATGGAGACACTTTGATGAAAAGTTTCCAACATTCTCTGCCGATTCTCGAAATGTTCGTTTAGGTCTTG